>PVJH01024694.1:0-32746 GCA_004026705.1 Nesogale talazaci
TTAATGGAGGCTGATGCTTGATAAGTAGGGTTCTTAATAGAGAAATTAAAATGAAATTTGAATAACCCTTGAGAAAGTCACTCACTGGACCAAAAGACCAGTGAGAGGCTGGTAAGTAACGTGGAAGCAGCTGTTTACAGCCTGAACATTGATTGTGAGAATGGAAAAATAATGGAACTGAGCCATGTTGCTGACATAAAGCCTTAGAAGACTCATAAATATCAGAGGAACCATACAATCAATGAACCAGTTACTGTGAAGGAGATTCCAAATCATAGTGAGTTCATAGGTCAGAATTGAACTGTGCTCCCAAGGGACCTCCATTCCTTTCATCTAAGCTGCCTGGGGACAGAAACCAACTTCTCAGTGAGCAGTCAACCACATTAGCGTTCGCTCCTTTCAGGAGCAGCTAGTAGCATGCATCAAATAACTAGAGTTGTAAGTGGTCAATCTTGGTAAGTGGGGAAAGAAAATCTTTAAAAGAAAAGAACAAAGGTTAATATGAAAGGAGAAGAAGGACAACAAATAATCAAGTGGTGGTCATTATTTAAAGTTGTTGAAATGATCATTATTGAGTTTAAGTGACCTGGATAAATTGGAATTGGGAGTAAATTATAACTCTTTTACCCATGTGGGTCCATAGAGGTAGAACTGTTAATAGCATTTTAACCAAGGATCCCTTTTCAATATGTAATTTTTATTCTTTTATAGGTTTCTTTTACCCAAAACCTATACTTCAAATATAGCATCAAAAGTATTTTAATAAGTGAATCCATTACATGTGTTAATAACTGAAGAAACAGTAATGTACTTCCTTTTTAGGTACTGAAACTAGTCAAAATGGAAATATTTCATATGGTCTACCTTTCAGCAGTAAGGTAAGCAGCATTTACTTTAATTTTTAAATGTAAAAACAGGTCTTCCCTTTCAAGAAAAATATGTTATCCTAAATATGTTATCCTGTTATTCTACTTGTATCTGAAACATTTTAACAAGTAAGAAAAAATAAATTACATAAACCTATGTATTACAAGAATACACAAAAATCCATGAGCCCTGGAGACGGGGGGTGGGGGGGGGATTCTGAAATTGATCGTGGTAAGGATTGTATAACTCTGCTTGTTTTGTATTGCGTGATATGTGGATTAAGTACCAACGAAGCAGTTTTTAAAAAATTCCTAAATGCCACTTTCAGAAAATTAACTATTCAGAAGAAAGCAAGAAAAATGGAACTTAGAAGCAACAGGAACAAAATACCAGGGCAAACACAAAACTCACTGCCGCTGAGTGATTTGAACATATGGGGACCCAATGACACAAAATAGAATTGCCGCTTCAGGTTTCCAAGACATTAAATCCTC
Organism: Nesogale talazaci; assembly: GCA_004026705.1. Taxonomy (NCBI): domain Eukaryota; kingdom Metazoa; phylum Chordata; class Mammalia; order Afrosoricida; family Tenrecidae; genus Nesogale; species Nesogale talazaci. The sequence goes on from PVJH01024694.1 coordinate 1,362, forward strand.
ACAGGAGTAGACAACCTCATATTTCTCCCAAGAAACGGCTGGTAGGTTCAAACTGCTAACCTTGAGGCTAGCAATGTGTGACCCTGTATACCACTGAATGCAATGTGCACACAACCAGAAAGTCTTCAAGAAACTGTGAATTGCCCCTTCAATTTTAGTAATAACTCAATGGTGAGTTTATGTGCAACAACCCATTTATAGAAAAAAGCCTACCTCCAAAATACCATTGATACAAATCTACGTAACTACATATGGAGCAGTTGCTGTATATGTGCAAGTATAAGCCAAGCTGAATATCAGCTGAGGCACCTAATTTTACCATCAATACTCCATTAAAAACATACTCAAAACTTGGCTTATGCATGAGTATGTGCATAACTAAAAAGACCTTGCTGTGAGAGTCTAATAATAACACGAATAAAGAACATCAGCTTGAAAATCAACATTATTCAAGACAACTTGATGATGTTCTGACCACCAATTTTGCTCAATAAAATTAGGTTATTCCAACTATCTTGAATGCAATATGTATTACAGAAATTTGGCAGCATTACCAAGCATCATATGACAGCCATATTTCTATGAAAATCCTTTACTAGAGACTTTTGGTGGATCATTACAGTGGAGTAATTATAGTTTATTAAATTTTTCTAAATTTTCAGCTCTCTGATACATCAAGTAACTTTTAAGTAAGCCTGAAAATAAGCCATTCACTTTTATGAATTTGAAATGGAAATATCATTAAACTCATTGAACTGTAGCAGAATTATGAGATGCCACTGACCTATGAGCTTATGAGACCCTTATCGAATATTTTTCTTAAATAACTTGAAAGACAATCATGACATTAAAAATGTTTATTGTGCTTTCCATTTAATGATTATACAGCATATTAAATTCTCATCTACTACACAAGTTGTTCAGTGACCTTAGTTAATATTTTTTACAATATTTTGACATTTTTATGAACTGCATTTTGGTTTTCCCATTATCACTACTTTAGTTTTCTTTTTTCCTTTTGTCATCTCATCTTCACTTAAAATAACTGTTGACTTTTTTGTAGATTATTAGTGGACCCAGAACCCATGGATAAAATCCTTTATTTTGCTTACCACTCTACATTTTGCTTCAAAAGGGTCTCCTCATAAATTCCTGGTTCAAGGTTTAAAGATTACCTTCGAACAGTAGTGCCAGGAAAGCTTGAGTGTCAATTGGTCCAAGAAGTCTGAACTAAATAAGTATTTAAGTTCTGCTTCATGCACTTCTCCCATCATTGTGACCTTACTCAAAGTGGCCGGTAGTGGGAACTGCACCATCTAGTTATCCTGGTCTGAGGGTAAATGGGTCAATTGTTTGTGTACAATGTGAGCTCTGTTCATTGGTTTTTGCTTGAGACTGATTTTTCCTTTCTCTCTTAATCCTAATGAGTAGATACCAACAGTTGTAAGTGAGGTACCTGCTCCCAAGTTTTATTCCTTTCTTTAATCATTTTATTGGGGGCTTGTACATTGCTTTTCACAATACATAAATACATATGCTGTGCCAAGCACCTTCGCATGCCTGCTGCCATCATCATTCTCCAAATATCTGCTTTTCCACTTGAACCTTAGTGTCAACCCCCCATTCTTTACCCTTCCTCCCTGCTCGTGCCCTCCCCCACCATCCCTCAATACTTTATAAATTATTATTTTGTCATATCTTGCACTGCCCGATGTCTCCTCTCACCCACTCCTCCGTGTCTGTCCTCCAGATAGGAGATTATGTATAAATTCTTGTAATTGGCTCCCCTTTCTACCCCACCTTACCTCCACCCATCCATTAACTTCACTCTTCTTACTGGTTCTGAGGAGTTCATCTGTCCTGGGTTCCCCGTATTTCTAGTTCCCATCTGTACCAGTGTACCTCTTCTAGTCCAACTGAATTTGTAAGGTAGAATTGGGTCTATGATAGTTGAGGGGAAGAAGTCTTTAAGAACTACAGGAAAGGTGTATGCTCCTTCGCTACCTCACTGCACCCTAACTGGCCCATCTTTTCCCCACAAATCTAGGGGGTGTTCAATGACCCACAAATGGACCTTGGGTCCCCACTCAGTTCTCCCCCTCATTTGTAGTGATGTGCTTCCTCTTCTTTGTTGCTTGATACCTGCTCCTTTCGACTCTGTGATCACACAGGCTGGTGTGCTTTTCCATGAGGGCTTTGCTGCTTCTGTGCTAGCTCGCTGCTTGTTTACCTTCAAGCCTTTAAGACCCCAGATACTTTATCATTTGGTAGATACATATCATTTGGAAACCATCTGTTTCCTCCACTCTGCTGGCCTCTGCACGCATTTGTCATCGGCAATCATATCAGGAGGCTGGGCACGTAATGATATGATTCTTGTTCTTTGGTGCCTGATACCTGATTCTTTCAACACTTCATAGTCATGCAAGGTGGTGTGCTTCTTCCATGTGGCCTTTGTTGCTCCTGAGTTAGATGGCACTTGTTTACTTTCAAGCCTTTAAGACCCCAGATGCTATTTCTTTTGATAGCCAGGCACCATCATCTTTTTTCACTCTTACTCATGCTCCCACATATCCTCAGTGAACGGCTTGGGAAGGTGAGCACATAGTGATATGGGCTTTTTTTCCCCCTGTTTTATATCTGAGACATGATACTTTTGTCTCCTCATGGCCAGACTGGGTGATGTGCTTCTTCTGTGTGGTCCTGGCTACTTCTCAGCTAGATGGCCACTTGTTTATCTTCAAGCTTTTAAGACCTCAGACACTATATCCTTTTATAGCTGGGCACCATAAGCTTTCTTCACCACATTTGCTTATACACCCCATTTAACTTCAGTGATCGTACTAGACCAGTGAGCATCAAGGAATGCCAGATTCATAGAACAAAGTGTTCTTGCATTGAGGAATTGCTTGGGTGGGGGTCTAATGTCCATTGCTACTAAGTTTTTAAGACCCCCAAATAATCCCAATGTTCATTCCTTTCCTTTCAATGCAGAACATAAATTGTGTGTGCCAATTAACTGAGTTGTCCCAGGAGGTTAAGAACTTATACATAATGTAATTTTTGAAAGTAAGTGTTCAGTTACAGGAAAAATATAGACATTTATAAAAATTAGGCTGGTTTTACTCAAAACAAATTAAATTTGAATGACAGAATTTTGATGTCGTTAAAATTAACATGACATTTTCCTTTAAGATGGAACATTGTCTTGCCATATATGTCTACAAAAATATCCCACCCCACAACCCACCATTGCTACCAAGAGAAATTATGCCTTGTTGTGATTCTTTGTTCAGCCTTGAAATGGAGAAATGTTAATTCGGTGTTTTTCTTTTATAGCTTTCTGCACGAACCCAAGTTGAAAAGGAATCTGGATTTTTTTGCAAGAAAGAATACTAAAGAAGGTAAACATTAGTTATGCACCTATTTTAGAAAGCCTAAATTAGGTTAGTAAAACAAAGGAAACATGTTATCTAGGAAACATCACTTTAAATTAAATATTTCATTGTCTTCTTCTGAAAGGATAAACAAATGTATTTTTTCAAGCTAAATGTGATTGTTCCTCAGAAAGATTTATGTATAGGATCTATTTTATGCTAGCTAATTAATTTCTATTGATAATCTGTTATTCACTAATACATCTCCCGTGATCATATTTTCAGGTTACTAGCATGAAAGTCAAGAATCTGCACTGGTGCTTTCTGGCTGAAGCAAGCTTGCATTTGGATCGCCTTGCTCTCCAGGGCAAATCTATACCTTGAAAGCAGAACTCTGTGTCTAGATTTTGGAAATTGTTATTCCTGCAACTTAATTAGCATTCTACCTGTTCAAGACAAATATATCAAATTTTAAATTGAATTCCATAGAGTTCTGGTATTCCAAAAATTCTTACACTTTACAAAGTACTTGCCACTTCAGCTGCTCTTTTCCATTTGGAAAATCAAAGGAAAATAAAAACATAGAAGTTAACAGCTACATAGGAAAGTTATTGACCTATTTGAAGGATTAATTTAATAGTTTATTTCTGCCTTCCATAGAGAAACCATGGAAATGAAAATTTGTTTTGTAGAGATCTAGTTCATTTCATTACCTTTGACTCATTGTACATCACAGGTAGGTATTTTTTGTATAAATTGTATGAATTTGTGTCAATCCTGCATTGAATAAGTTTGCCCATGCTATTTTTCCAATTACATACCTCTTGTCAGATTTTGGTAATTCTCACAGTATTAAAACTTTTTCATAATGTGATTTAACTCTTAATATGCAACATATGGCAATGTAAGCATAACTTTTTACATCCAACTTCATATGTGTTGCATTGTCTCTTCAAGGTCAGAGATTAGCTGTATATTGCTTCTTTTATTCATAGAAATAAGGAAGGTATCTTGAATAATTTATGTCTCACTGCCAATTTTCAGAGGTCTAGTTATAGATATCTGAATATTTTGTTTTCAATCTTTACGTGTGAGTACCCAGAAGTTAATACACTTTGTTTACCCTATTATTCTTTCCTGCAAATAAAATTTTGCCCTATACCATTACTTTTAAATTTAACCTAGAGCCCCCTAACTCTGAAATCTATTGCACTCTGACTGATGGGAAAATTTGAATTGGTACTTAAAGTTATCGAAATAATTCTATTTTTAATATTAAGTTCCTTTTTTCTATCTAGTTAATGTTTTAAGTTAATAAAGAGGAAGCATTTAGACTAGTGGTTCTCAACTGGGACCAATTTACCACCTTTGTCTCAAGACATGTGTCAACATTCACATCTGTTTGAAGTTTTCAAGCAGGTAGAGGCCAGGAGTGCTGAGAAACATATCATAATCTCTAAGACAGAATTCTGGGTCCAAAATGTCATTAGTGCAGAGATGATGATACACTATAAAGTAAAATGGGCTCAACATCTTAACAAGAAGTTGTTACCGCAGAGTTCTCTGAAAGCAGAAATCCTGTTCTAGCATAAATGAATACATTTATTTTGAAGTGCTCAAGCCTAATATGAATCTAAATACTCAAAAGAATAGATGAATCTGATCCATTTTGAGTTATTGGACATCAGGGTATCCTGCCCAATGGAACCTCTTTGTTGCGGAAAATGATATTGTTTCTAGTGAAATTTACCTTGTTACTTGGGGCCTTAGTATATTCTACTTGTATATGCAGGGTTTTCTCCTCTGGGTCCTTTGACACTGGATTTAAATAACTTGGAGCTACCAGAATTTTTGTTTTATATTTCTTTTCTAATGGGATACATTTTCATCTGTATTGGGAGTCTGATCTACTGGCTCCCAGCAGAATATCACAAAGCTAGGTTGAAGTCCTCCCAGCAACATTTGCAGCCTTTCTGTAACTATACTGAATAATCACATGAGGCAGCCTTATTTTGTGGTGCAGAATTTTAGAGTAGGAATTACAACAAGAAAGACACAAATAATGTCAATCTCAGGTGTCATCAAGTTGACCCTGGCTCATAATGAGCCTATGGATGACAGAACCAAACACTGCCCAATTTGAACCATCTGTGCCATTGTAATGCTTGAGCCCATTGTTTCAGTCATGGTACTAATCCATCTTGTCCTAGGTTTTCTTCATTTACACTGTCCCTCTACCAAACATAATGCCCCTTTCTGGAGATCTTTCTGATCCTCATGAAAATACATTCTTTTCTCTTATTTCCTAACATTTTTGACAGGTAATTTACATATTGTACAATCCATTAGTTCAATCATTCAATGATATCAAGGAGAATTATAGAATCAGCCCAACAATTTTAGAGCACTTCCCATTGTTAATTGTCTTTAATATGAGTTGTGAAATCACAATTAATTCTAGTACTCCCTCTACACTCCCACCTTCATTATTTACTCTCCAAATCCTCTTTCCTTCCCTATCACTCACCCCCAAACCCTGTATTCCCTAAATCCCCCATATCCATAATTGTCATTGGCATCTACTCCTCCTATGCTTCACTGCTCCAAATTCTAAATAAATCAATAAAAAACAAAATTGTACTAAGGTAGTAAGGATAAAAACATGACAGTATACAGATAAAAATACAAATAATGCATGAGAGGGAGAAGACCCCATCAACATTCAAAATTCCAGGAAAGAAGTGTCTGTCTTGGAATTACTAAGAAATACTTGCACTATGATCAATTTTAGTTTGTGTCTATAGGAAAGTCAACTGGTCAAGTATCCAGTTCCATCCAGCATAATCAAAATTACAAGTGTCTCTGCCTGACAGTAAGGCTATTCGAGACTTGTCTGTGGCTAGAATGAATCTTCTGGTGACTCGGTCTGACTAGATAGTCTGCAGATGGTTTTTGAGCTCTGCAAACCCACACTGTCCTCCACAAATTGGGTGTTCATAATTTTTGCTCTTATGCTTTGCTCCTCACCATATTCAAATTTTGTGATTGTCATCTTTGCATCACAGAAGCTGGTGTGATTCTGTCATGTGGACTTAGCTGAGTCCTTCCTTAGCTAGTTGCTTGTTTGATTATAAGGCTTTAAGACCTGAGACCAGTGTTTCTCATCCTGTGGTTCACAACCCCTTTGGAGTCAAAGGGCCCTTTCAGAGGGGTTTCCTAAAACCATTGGAAAACACCTATCACCAAATGGGTCTGACTATATGCAGATACACCTACATATAAGTACCCAGTGTGATGTAGTCACACTGTCAACCTCATTACATATACCCCATGCACATCCAGGTGTAGGTGACAGGATTGGTGCCATAATGTACTTATGCAGACCAGTCACACATGTAGAGAGCCACTACTGTGTAGAGAGCAGCTACTGTGTTGAAAGTAGCAGTATTGAAGGAAAAACACTTCATGAATCATAATTACTGGGTAAATTAAAATCATGTACAGTAGAATTATCAACTCCTCAAAAAAATTCTGCAACATGGAAAGTTAACCTACATGCTGATTGGTCTGTTTATATTCAGCTGTGGTTGATGTAAATACTGCCCCCTTGTGATAGTAGCAGGTATGTTAAAAACACCACAATAGTAAATTATAGGAAACTTTAATGAACTGTGTTGACTGAATTATGCCATGGATCATCTTTTGTGTTATTAAAGCTATTGTTATATATTATTTTCATGAGCAAACTATTCCATGACAATGTATTGTGAAAAGAAGAATGTTAAGAAAATAATATATAGAAAGGAGATTTTGCAGTATGGTTTTACCTCAATAACTACAGAAGGAATTGAGAGACTGCAATATATTTTTTTGCTGTGATGTTCTATCAGCCAAATATATGAAGCAGAACAAACTAAAACTGCCTTTTGATAGCAAGTATCCAAACTTTGCCAGCAAGGATACCAAGTATTTCAGAAGCAAAGCTGATGAGCTCCAGAAAGTCAGACTGGATACTGTGGCAAGTACCACAAACAGAACGTAGCAGCTGTTGAAGCTCCATATTTGGTGGCACTCAGAATCACCAGAGGTAAGCAACCTCCCACCATTGCTGAGGATTGACTGTTGCCAGCAGCCAGAGATATTTTTGAGTTACGATCAGAGATGAATCTGTTATGAAACTGAGTGTCATTTCCTTATCTAATGACACTGTCTGCAGAACAGTAGATGACGGGTCTGCTGATATTGCTGGTCTAGGAAATTAAATCTGCTCTATTTCCAATATTTAGCATCCAGCTTGAGGAATCGACAGACGTTGCAAACTGTTCACCGTTACCGGTTTACGTGAGATATATTAAAGGTGGCGACTTTAAAGATGAGTTTCTTCTTTGTAAGCCTCTTGAAATGATAACTACTGCACGTGATGTATTTGACCCAGTTGCTTCATTTCTGACAGACCATATGATCTCTTGGGAAAAGGTTAATGGTGTTTGCCCAGATGGTTCTCCAGCGTGCTAGGACATCGGTCTGGAGTTCAAACTTTAGTACTGAATGAGTCACCAAAAGTAATCAGAACACATCATATAATGCACCAGCAATGAAGACGCTGCCACAGGAGTTAAAATAAATAATGAAAAGTGGCATAAGTTCTGTTGTTTTTGTAATGGTGAACACTTGAAACAGTCAACTGTTTTTGGAACTATGCAATGAGTCGGATGTGCTGAATAATGCTCTGACATTTCACACTGAAGTGAGATGGTAGTCAAGAGGAAAAAAAATTTTAATGTGGTTTTGAGCTTTATAATGAACTCAAAATGGTTTTATTCAGAAAGCAAGATTTCAGTCCAAAGCACTTTTTTTAATGATAAAAGTGAACTGTAGAAAATAGCTTACTTGGTTGACGTCTTTTCCATCTAGATCTAGTTAAATTTACCACTGCAAGAACCAAATGCAACATGCCTCGATTTGTCTAAAAAGATCTGTTCATTCCAAATGAAACTTCAGCTTTGGTAAAAAAAATTTTAAATGGATGAAAATAAAATATAAATGTTGCCTACCCTAACTGCTTTCTTTGAGGAACGTAACATTGAACAGACAAAAGGATTACGATGATAATATCTTTGAAAGGACACTTGCACATGCTTGCAAAGTTTCATCGTACTTCCAAATGTTCCTAATCTTCTATTTGCACTTGCCAGAAGCCCACTCACAGTCAAAGTTGAAGATGTTCTTGAGACAGGACAAGAGGAGTTCATTGAACTTATTAACAGTGGTGCAGTGAAAACTGATTTCTCTACAATGCCAGTTATAAAATTCTTGATCAAATGTTTGTAGTCATACACTGTCCTGTCTGAGACTTTGTTACACCTTCTTAAATATTTTGCAACATATTTTTGTGAAACAGGATTTTCCAGCTTGTTGGTTATCAAGTGTAAATATAGAAGTAGACTTCTTATGAATGCTGAGCTTCATTGTGGTTTTGCAAAGACTTCCCTGAGAATTGCTGATCTGGTGAGAAAGAAGTTATCTCAACCTTCACACTGACATTGACTTTTTATGCATAATGTAGCAAAATGTAGCAATGTAGATTACTGTCATTATATTAAGACTGTTACCTATGCAACACCATGCTTCAAGACAAAATTTCACTTATTTATAATTGGAAATAAATCACAATATATAATTACATATTGTTTTGTGATTAATCATTGTGCTTTATGTTCCATTGGTATCAATAAAAATATACCCTGCATATCATATATTTACAGTATAATTCATAACAGTAGCAAAATGACAATTATGAAGTAACAATGAAAAAAAGGTTATGGTTGTGGGTCACTTCCACATGAGGAACTGTCTGATAGGGCCACAGCATGAGGAAGGTTGAGAAACACTGGTCTATGCCAGCAATCTAAGCATATCACAGATGGGACTGAGAGTCAATGTAGGCAAGCCTTAAAAATAGCATGATAAAGAATGTGCTTAGAGCAATGGGTGAGAAAAACATTTATTCCAATAATCAATTTACATAATATCAATCTATGGGAGTCTATCCTCAATAATTGTCACTCCACTAGAATGCATGCAAAACATATGCATATAATGAAAGTAGTGTAAATCCAAATGAACTGATAGTGACACATTTGGAGACATATTAACAGCTCCTATGGATAAATATCACCTTCAAATTTATTTGTAAAACTCATCAACAATCTAATGTGAATTTTCCAAAGGACAGAAACAAAGAAGTCACTTAATAGAAAATGCAATTAATGATGAAATAAATGGAACGAATGTTTATTTTCATGTATGACCTATGACATTAATTGAAGCTAATCTAAGACAAAATTTAAATTTCATAATTTAGCAAATTACAAAAGTTTTCTTGAGAACAGGCAAATCTGACAAGTGCCCTTTCCTTTGAAATATAATAAGGAAAAATAACTAACATAGTGTATGAAAATAAATACATTTTACACAAAGACTCTTAACAACCATATACATATTTATATTTACCCATGGGAGCATAAATTAGAAAATATAATGAAATAAATGGTAAAACTGTGGAATATATTTTTCAAAAATTTTAAATATATCATTTTCCCATTAGAAGAAAAAAAAGAATATGGGCATAAAAAAGTCACTTGGAAGAAAGCAACCAAGGATGGAAAAGTTTGGGAGCATGCTATTCAAAGCACCATCTGGAAAGAGCTTCAGTATGCGTGTAATACAGCTGGGAGGTCAGCCGGAACTTCAGTGTTTTGAAGAAGCAGGGATATATCTTCCCCTTCACATCTTACTCCAAAATATTCTATTACCACCCATATATGTCATTTTATAAACAAAACAATGAGAAGTTACTTCAGTGTGGAACATTGGCCTCAGTGTCTAGGATTATGACTTCACACAATATGGTTTCTGTAATAGCAATTTTAAAAGCATAAATCTCAAGGTATTCACTCAAATTTAATCATCCCTTTTCACTCATCAACCTGTACCAAAGCTATCGTATACATTCATGAGCTCACTTCCTGTATCACACCCAATAGAAACAGGCATCTTCCTTGATGCTGAGAACATGAAGTTATCTTCTTACTCTATTTAATGCGATTTGATAAGTCAATCTTCTCAGCTACTGATAGTGAGAAAAGAAAAAAAATAATTGATCTGCACATCCAGACAAGGATCACTGAAAGGGATAGCACTGAGCAACATAAGGAACTTGCTTCCCACTCAACAACCCTTTTCAGTTGAAGGAATTATGTTTTTGAAAGTCACTCAAGAACTTTAAATGATAGTCAAACTCCTTTTGGGTCTTGTTGACAAAAATGCTTAGCAAATGGACATCCCCTTACAGAAGGGTTGTGAGAGAAGAGAGACCAGTCAGGAGGCAGGATAGCACGAAAGAAACATGCAACTTTCATCTGGTTCTTTAATGCTTATACACACACACACACACACACACACACACACAGTCATGACCTTAATTCTACCTTACAAGTCTGGCTAGATGAGAGCATGTACATGGGTACAGATAAGAAATGGAAACACAGGAAATATAGGATAAACCCCTCGGGACCAATATTGAAAGTAGCTATACATGGAGGGGAAGGGGAAGGTAGAAAGAATGAATCAATCACAATGACCTAACTATAAACCCCACCCAGGGGGATGGATAACAGACAAGGCAGTGGGGGTGGGGGGGAGACACCAGACAGTTCAAGATAAGAAAAAATAATAATTTGTAAAATTATCAAGCGTTCATATGGGAAAGAAGGATGGGAAGGGAAGAGGGGGAAAATGAGCTGATACCAAGGGCTCAAGTACATAGAAAATGCTTAGAAAACGATGATGGCAACATATGCCCAAATGTACTTGAGACAATGGATATATGTATGAAAGTGATAAGAGTTATACAAGACCCCAATAAAATGAAAAATAAATGAACAGTGGAGGTGGCCAAGCTCATTTTCTCCCCTGATATTTGGCCTCCTTGGGGGACAGCATCTTGCCTCATTGCAGCAGGATTTTCTTCAGGCCTGTGACAGCAGACAAGCAGAAGAAGCTTGCTTGACATAACTTTATAATGATGTCCCAAATTAACATAGAAGATGCTAAAGGGTCCTTTGCAGCAGGTGTGCACCATTATAATGTATTCATTTATACTCCCAGGCTAAAAAAACCTAAGTATATATCAGACAACCTTTAAATGCATGTAGCATATAAATTTCATCAGCATTTGCCAACCAAGGCATATTCTTAGCTAAGTAAGATTTTGTGGTGAACAAAAAAATATTCTCTACTATTCAAAATAACCCAACTTACAAAAAACTGAATGTCATCTACTTGATTTTGCACCTGTGCATTTTTGAGACCGTAAATATTTAGAGGAAGGACTGAGCCCCGGTGGCATAAGTGGCTGAGTGCAGAACTGTGGCCCACAGGCTTGGCGGTTCAAATCCAGCGGCGGCTCTCAGGAGCAGCACTGGTTATCACCCACGACCACCAGAGGCAGTGATGCTCCCCTTCAAAATAAATAATAATTTGTGGGTTGCCTTCCTTTTGCCATGTCTAATTAAGTTCACAACAATATTTCATGGCAAATATTACTGTTTTAGAGGTATAGAAATAGTTTCAAATAACTAATTCCTAATGATGGGCCTCCCACTGCTGGGAGTCTAAGGAGTAACTTGAAAGAAGGCAAAATCTCATCTAGCTTTTATTCATTGGAAGAATTTTTAATTATTTATTTGTTTTGGGAGGCATCATTGCCCTCTGGTGGGAGCGGGAGGCCCAGCCTTGAGCTGCTGGATTTGAACTGCCACGCCAGTGGGCTGCAGTCCCCTACACTCAACCACGACGCCACTGGGGCTCAGCCGCTAATTGGGAGAATTCCTTTAAGCCCTGCAAGTGTGATTTTTTTTAATTTAATTGTGTGCCTTAGAGTTCATTTTCTGGAAGCAAATACTTTTTTATTTTGCTGGTAACCCAGTGTCTAAAACTCCTTTTTCTGTGGGCTCCTTTTCCTGTTTAATAATTCACTATTGACTATATATTTGACGAGAAAGCAACCCCAGGTGATTTATTCCCACTGCAATCTCCAACTTCATTTGCTGAGGGTGGCAGAGTGTCCTCACCCATTCTTGGAAGAGCTTGCTTTCCAAACTGAGCCAATCTGGCTTGCATTCCTGGGTTACTGATTCAACAGTTGAGGTCAAATTGATCCAAGTGCAGATGAAGACAGTTCCTCTGACATGTCCTGGACTCTCATTTGGCCCTGCCCCTTCTTCCAGCAGACCCCTGGCTTCTCCTTTTCACCTAGAGTAGTCCTCCAGTCCAACACTCTTTATATCATTTCTCAATATCTTCAAAATAAATTATCCTCTTGCTAAAATAATTAGGAGGTTTTTATGCCTATAGCCAGCCCAACAGCCTAGACTGAAAAACAATACCCCCTTCCCAAAAAAACAAACATGGGAGTACGTTCCAAGAACAATTATGAATAGATATGATTATCTCAAAAACTCACTACTATATATCTGCAACCCACAGATTTGTTCCTAGATAACTTAGGTCTCTCTTATAATGTTTTTGACACCAAATGCTTAGTTAACATATGGTAGATGTAAAAGAATGAGTCAACTAGTACAACCAAACATGGAAATGAATAGCAAGAACTGGATAGGGTGGGATTACCTGGATAGTATTGGCATATTATTTTCCATAGATAGTGTGTTTTATATCCTTTATTTTATATCTTATAGTCTCTCAACCTTTACACATCTTGCAATCTATTCATGGGGAAAATGGCCCTGATATCATTTATAGCATTCTATAAGTATTTACCAAAAAAATGATTCCTTAACAAAGAATTAGATGCTACATAACAACACAATCATTCGCTGATGTGGATCTTCATGGAACAACATCATCACGAAATACAGTGAGAAAATGTGATGCTTCTTCTGTTGTAGTCCACTCAGGTTCAATGCATTGTGAACTATTAAGATGGGTAAAGTGGAATGGAATTAAACAAAGGGTTTGGGCAGAACCACTAAATATAGGCTATCCTGAAAGGGGCTTCACTACCCTATGCAGCTATCTTCTCAGTTGACAAGAGAAGAGTCAATGCAATTCAAGTGAGAGTGAGATTTTAGTTTTGTTGCAATTTACTCAACAGAGTCAAATTGAATAAACAAAATGTGTGCTATAGGTCTCATGTGGGTCTTTTATATTTCGCTGGAACTTTCATTAAATAGCCATGTCTCAGTCATTTAAAAATTCCTTGAATTTCTTTCTGGGACTGCTATTTGATTTAGCAACTGGAAGGAAACAGCTGAAGGCATTTCTTGGTCTTAAATTAGAGTTGGCCATGACAAATGTTCCCACAAGAATATAGGATGAATCCCACACACTTATCGTGGCATGTGGGCCATGTTTGTTTCTATGGGACAGAGGAAAGGGTAGGAAAGATGCTTATGTTGGTAAACTGGAAGTCTAAGAATTACACTTGCCATCTGGGACTGCTATGATTAGAAATACTGCCTGTTCTCCTCACCTAATTACTAAAGGTGCAAATACAATCATCCTGATGACATAACCTTAAGTACAACTAGTAAAAAGAAATATTTTTATTCAAATGCAGTTGTTTTATTTACTGTGACATTCAACACTTCTAGAGTTTGTAGGAAAAAAAATTTGCACACATTTAGTTTATACCAAGCAGAAGTTATATAAGCCCAACATAATTAAAGCAATTTATATAGAGCATAAACTTCATGATGTGTTATAGTCAACTTGTAAGTAAAGAAGGCAAGTAACAGAAATAACTTCTCCTAGCAAAAACACTTATGTGGTTTGCAGAGTTCCAAAATACCAATCTTTAAATATATACTATCTACCAAAGTGCCAAAAGGAGAACAGCAAACTAAATAGAGTAAAATATGGCCTCAATTTAGAGATTTGGTAACAAAGGCAAATGAGGACCTGTTTTCATATGTGTTGTTGTAAAGAATCAACTTAATTTTTCTAGCATAGTTTTATTAACTCCATTAGGGCATACAATTTCAAGTAAATAGCTTAGGTTTACCTAGAACTGTTGTGCAATTACCTTAGTGGTAATATTTCTCTCATTCTATCTACTGAAATTTCCAGAAATGCTTTCCACTTCTGGGTTTTATAACAGAGAATGTGTATTCTTAAGACTGGATGGGCAACAAGGAAACAATCTCAATGGTTGCCTGAGGTCATAATAGGAATACAGCCTTTCAAGTATTGACTCTTATGGACATAGCACTAAATTACATTTCTTCCAATTAACAGGATGTCTCAGTAAACCTTAGCATATACTCTCAGTATATGCTAAACAGATGTCCACCAGACATTTTTCAGGAAATGTGCTATCTGGCCCCAAACCTGTTTTTTACAGAATTCTTACAACAGAAAATGTTTGCCCTGGGCAACAACTTGACACATTTTTGTGACAAACAGTTTCACCCCTGCAATGTTGTAAACAAAGCGGTATGACTCCCATCTAATATACTTTAGTGTAGTACCATTTAGGGGCCATATGACTAAAAACTAGGAACAGTGACAACTATTCAATTCTATATTCCAAATGAGAACTAACATATTGTCATCAATCTGATTTCCACCATGGCAACTTTGTGTTTGATAGTACCTCTGTGCTCCATCGGGTGTTTGTGGCTGTAACCTTTCAGAAACAATATCTCTGGGTGGATTCGAACAGTCAGCCTTTCAGTTACACACTTAGCGCTCAACTGTCTGCACCATACAGGGACTTCTTCAAAAGCAAAATTAGCAACAGTCTTTTGGAATTAATATAAGCATTCTCTATTACTTACAGTTTTCCCAATTCTAAGTGTAAGAATGCTAATCATTTTGGTTATTTTTGAATGTTATATGTGAAAATAAGTAGTTTCTTAACACACATATTGGTGGTGTCATCTGTGGGAAGTGTCTTCATTGCTGTGCAAAGAACCGTTTGAGTTCTTTGAAGGAAAACCTTAACGTAGGTCTATACCAATGAGGGAAAAAAATGGAAGATGTGGCTTATTGGACTTGAACCTGAATTCTAAGCGCATGTGCGCACGCACACACACACCCACACACACACACACCACTTTAAACAGATTAAGGATAAAGGGGATTGTTTGAAGGAGCCCTTCTAAAGTCAGTTTCTTCACTCCATTTTCTTTAAAACAAGCATGAAATGCATCTTTAAAAAAAATAGTTAGGAGTGAAAATAAAGCAAAAAATATTTAGGAACATTTTTTCTGTATTAAAAGTAACCTTCCTGATGCCTTTGCACAGTTCTTCCTTCTCAGGGGGAAAATATGTTGCCTTGGTGATCCTTAAGTGGAAAAAGTGCACAAAGGCCAGGAGTCACTTCAGGGCAACTTGTTTCTGCCCTGTCATGCAGGTCTCTGATTTCACCACTTTTTAGAAGCAGATGAAACTGTGTAGGTGTCTGTAGGCTGAGCATCGCCCTCAGACATGCTGGTCCAATGGTGTGCTTAGATTTAGAGCTGAGTCTGTGAGCTTCAGATGCTTCCTCATGATGTGATTATATTAAAACTAGAATGCTGTGATCACCGTCCTGGGAGGAGAACTTGGGATTTTGTACTGATAAGCTCATCGATCTTCTTTCCTTCCCATGTGTCCTCCCCATAGGCATAAGGTGTGTAAGTCACATTTCCAGAACTTCCTCTCAGCTTAAAGAATGGACTTCCTTGCAAATGTGGCAAAATCTAACTGAAAGGTTTGAAAAATGCATTGGTTTAAAATATATAAGAACTGCTGCAAACTGTTTTTTACAACGTCAGCTATGCCAGCGAGGAGAGTCATCCCTATAAGGAGATCTCCTTTATGTCCCTCATCTCAGGGAAGGAGACAGAACAAATGAGCAGTGATATTGGTGCATAGAAGCTAATCACAGATCAATAAATTGAGGCAGCTTAATGGAATTGTGTCCAATTCCTCAGGCTTAAATACAGGAGCATAAAAACTAACCCTAGCGAAAATGAATGAGAAGGTAGATGAAGTTACTTGAATTCAAGTAGTGGTCGTACACAAGAATGGTCCGATAGTCCCAGAGATGTACTTGAAGAGAGAAATTAGTACAAGGAGGAGGAGGAGGAGCTAACAGTCTTCAGATCCCTCATCTTTGAGATCCACTTCTGCGTTCAGAGTGAGGACACGCTCTTTCCATGTTTCCAGCCAATAATGAGGTGTTGTGAGCACACTACCGCCAAGCTGGGGCTTCCTCATAGCAGTCTCTGCGTCAGCAGACAAACAGCCTCCCTGCTCCTGCCTGAGAGCAGCCTTGCAGTCTTGGACTCGTCCAACTCATTGTTAGTCTCTCCTCTCTCTGCACAGATGCCAGACAGGCATAGCTCTGTCTATAGCTAGTCTTTGCCTAATCCATTTCTCGCTCTGAGGGTCTGAAATCCTTAAGGTCAGCAGATTTTGAAGATAAACAGGGCTTTCCCCTCCAGTAAAGAGTGACTGGCTTGGAAATCCACACGAGCAGTTCTTTGTCCTAAAATGTGGCTATGAGTCAGTATTGACTCGCTGGTGGTGGGATTATTTTTCCAAATAAATCTCTCATAAGTCTAAATCCACTCTGGTGTCCGATTCCCAGAGGATCTGTGAAAAATAGCTAATTAAATAACTAAATAGGTTTTTTTTTAACCTTACCAGGAAACAAAATTATAACTAAAAAAATGTAATGCAAATCAAAATATAATTATCACCTCTCTCACAGCATATAAAAACTCACTGCCTTGTGTCAATACTGATGGATATAACCCCACAGGGCAAAACTGAACTGCCCTGGTGACTTTGCAGGCCTGTGAATCTTTTCAAGGAATTGAAAGATTCATCTTTCTCCCACAGAGTGAGACTGGGAAATTAGCTACTGACTTTGTTATTCAAATTCAAGGTCATAACTCATTACAATACTAGGACTCCTCTAAAAGTCTATAGTAGCCCCAAAGTAAACTTTCATTTCTCTTAAAACCACATCAGGGAACTCTCCCTTGGTGTTGCCTTCCTATTTATGTTAGTCCAGGTAAACTAGAGAAACAAATCCATAGAAATTTATATGTGTAGATGGCAGAGTTTTATAAAAAGGGCAATTATACATTAAGAAAGCATCTCAACCCAGTTCAGATCAAGTCCATAAGTTCAATATGAACCCATATGTCCAATACCAGTCTCTAAGTCCTTTTCAGACTCATGAAATTCATGCAATGACACCGAATGAAGGAGGATCACAGGACAGTGGGTGAAAAGTCTTTTGATCTCAGCACTGGCAGGGGTCTCCATGTGGCTCTTCAAGATCCTAGGGCTGCATCAGGATAGGTCTCGTGGATGTCTCATAATAAGTGAGCAAAGAGAGTCTCCCCTGCCTCCAAGGAGGAAAATATGGGAATTCCTAGAATTCTCAGGAGAAGCCCAAGCCCACACACACGCCTTGTTATTTTTATCTTGATTATCAGGCAAGGCTCCACCTTTTCCCTCTTAATCCTCTCAAGTCCCAAATTCACACCAGATTTTGTAACTACCACACAACTATATTCATTATACTATCTCTTTTTTAGCTCAAAGTAAATATATCTTACTAACACTTGGGTGGAAGTTATAAGTAAGGCCTCTTCTAATAGATTTAGGCATTGACCTAAGAATACTTGTTGAGAACAGTTACCCATACTAGCCAAAAAGAAATAAGGAATCTCACTGCTATCATTTTCCTTTTTTAGAAATCTCACCCCCCCCACCACCACCCAAGAATGGCTGATGGGTTTGAACTGCCAACTTGCAGTTAGCAGTTCAATTCTTATTCCATCATGCCACCAGAGCTTCTATTAACACTACCCGCCCCCCACTGTTGCGTTGCCTCTGATTCATGGCAAGGCTACAGATCTCTGTGTGAGTTGAGAGATTCATCTTCCTGCTGCAAAGCAGCTGGTGATTCTTACCCCAAGTGACCCTTTAGGACAGAGTACAACAGCCCCTATGAACTTCTGAGGCTATAAATCATAAAAGGATTAGAAAGCCTAATTTTTCTCCTACAGAGTGGTTGATAGGTTAAACCTATTGACCTTCCATTTAGCGGCTCAAGTGGTAAAGCACTATGCCACAGGGAACCTCCCATTAAACATCAGGCATAAGTAAGTCTCTACTACCAGGCTTTGTGACTTTCACCACCTGGTGAGAGAGAGTTGAGTGCATATTTAGAAGTTAATTTCATTGGGTTAATTTTAGCTTCAGAGGTTGGAAATCGCCCAAAGTGTATAATACCAGTGTCCACAATGGTCGAATGAAGCATTCATGAAGACTGACCCATTACTTTATATTGATATATAGCAAGATACTTTAGAATCAATCCTATTCTCTTTTCAGTAAGTATTTTTCGAGCATTGATCCACCCAGCGTTTTTTTTAACATCCACCTCCCTCCCCTTTCTGGGTTCAACCTTTCGTATTGTGCATTTGCCTCATTCCCATGTAAACTGTGATTGGGTGACAGGGGAAATGGAGCCAGTGTGGTGGGTGTTGAGGATGAAATCCCGTGAGAGAACAGTGTGGGAGGAAAAGGCAAAGTGAGTGCTCCCCCTCTGCACGGTGGGCTGCCTCCACTGGAGGGCACAGACAATGCCCGCCCAGAGCAGGAGCGTGAGCTTTCAGCCCCCAGATCCTGCCCACACAAGGCACAACTGGGAGCTATGAGCCAGGGAAACACAAACAAAGAGGAGAACATGGAACTGAAGTGCAAGTGGTAGAAATCAAAAGATGTCAAGTAAGCCGCAAAGGAATAGAAATGAGGCCCATTAAAAGCTTTAGATCGGCCTTTAACCCCCCTACCAAAATTATGAGCCAAAAGATAAAATGTTGTAGCTTTTTAAAATGCGACATATTTTCTAACTTCCCCATCTGTTCATAGACTCGCTTCCCTTTGCAAATTAACAAAAATAGGCAGGCGACCAACCGCAGCATGAGAAATAAAAATGATTGCTTCAGAGTTCTTTGAATATCAACATCTTACACTAAGTGGGAGAAAGCAAGTCACCCTTGGTATCCTTTAAGAAAGAAACAAAACACTCTCTGGCTTGACTTTAAAAATGCCATTTTGTTTTGTTTCCAGAGAGGAGAGCAAACAGAGTTTTCATAGACAGATAGAAAGAAAAAACCTGCAGGCAATTGGTTTAAGACATTTTAAAAAAAGAAGAAGGAAATGGGGGGAAGGAAGAGAGGACGTCAGCAAGAAGGAAGGGTGGAAGAAAAGAAGGAGAAAGAGAGAGAGAGAAGCACAAAGGTAAATGTAAAATGGGTCACTGAATAGACTGTATATTCCATCTCAATGAGCCCTGCAACAGGCATATCACATTCTCAAAGAGGAAAAGAGTACCAAGGAGATCATCATATAAAAAAACTTAGAGAGACAAAAGCCAACGACAGATCTAAAATGATCAAAACAATAGCATAGTGATCACCTCCAGACCTGCAGCGGCGAGGTCCGCCCCCAGCAGCCCAGGTGATCTATAAGAGGGCATGGAGGCAGCAAATGCTTGCGCTAAGAGAGGCAAAATGGTGCAAAGCAGGGAATGGAAGTCCTGAAAGCTGAGCGGTTGTGGCTACTAGCTGGAGACCCCGAGCTGGCCAGGAACCCCCGGCAGAGCTCTCGTCTTCTCTTGGCTGTGAGCACTGATGTCCTTTTAGAGACGTCCTCAGCTGATGGCAGCAAGGTGATCATCAAATTGCCCTGTTCACATCCCCTTCCAAACCTGAACAACAGACCTGAGGTTAGGGGGAAAAGTGGGGTGGGGGTGGCATTGTAGAAGGTAAGGAAGCTGATGGCATATAGCCCCCTCAAGGGGCGTGAACAACAGAATTAGGTGTGAAAGGAGATATTTGATGGTGTAAGATTCGACAAAATGAAATAAATAAATAAAAAGGGTTCCTGGGTGTTGGCTGGGGGAAGGGAGATGATATCGAGGAGTTCAAGGAGAAAGGGTTTGGAAACTGATTATGGCTATCAATGGTACATTACTGCTTGGTGGGATTACACTGGAATGTTATGACGTCGATAAGAGTTTTTATCAATAAAATGATAAAAAAAAACTAAAATAGATAAATAAAAACAAAACATACACCTGAAAAGCAAATCTTCTGAATTATGTGGCCAACCAAAGATACACTACCTTAAAATTTCAGTAAGAAATAAACTGAGCATGCTGTAAGAGAATAGTGTATGATTCACTATCCTAATGGATTTAGATTAATAAATAACTCACCCCTGAAGAGGTACAATTCCCTCACTTCTAAAGGCACTTCAAAATGTTTCTCAAGTGAAATTTCCCTGGCATTTTCCACTTCACCAAGCAGGGTAAATCAGCTGCTTCCCATTGGAGTTCACACTTACCTCCTTCTCCTCCATCCACAACAGTTTTCTGTGGTTACTTTATGACTGGAGTATGAGATCACACTTAGCTGAAGGAAGCAGAATTAGATTATTTCCAAGTATATACCAGGAACTATATTTGTAAATAAACTCATAAATGATTTTGCAATGTTCAGGTATCAGAGCATATTTGCTTCTACTAAATTCGATGTACACGTGTCAGGAAAACCATTATTCTTTGGCTCTTCTCCAATGTGAAGCCCAGCTAACTCTCTTCTGGAAAGTGTGTACTGCCGAAATGAGTTAGCTAAAATTTCATTTTCAAGACTCCTTGGACAAAGGGTCAGAGTCCTGGTTTTTTTATGATGATGTGCCTTCATGTATACCTTGAATTGAGAGCGAACAGATGGAAAGGGCAGAGACAGAGCGCACCCATTTCTCTGGTGCAAATCTAGACATCACAGATTCTCTAGCAATTCACATCTGTACCGGAAATTTACAATGTTCAGATCAGGCTCCTGTGGAACAATTCTGCAGTCAGCAACAGTAGTTATACAGTGGACTCACTCCATTCCTCCTGCAGCAGAGGGGCATTCAGAATAGACAGTCTCCAAGACAGAGTCAACCAAAGACAGATAAATTCTCAACCCGGTGCTATCTGATAGACTCCAACTTAGCGACCTTATATGGCAGAGCACAACTGCCACGTAAGATTGCCAAGGTGCTATATGTTGGTGAAAACAGATTGCTACAACTTTCTCCCATGAATACTGTGAGGGGTAGGTTTGTTATGCCAACCCGGCCACAGAAGATTGGTGGGTCTGTTGTGATGGCACGGCCAATGAACACACAGGAAGAATTGAAGGGCAGAGATAGGAAGGGCTCGGCGAGTCTCTCTCTCTCTCTCTCTCTCTCTCTCTCTCTCTCTCTCTCTCTCTCTCTCTCTTCCTTCCGGATCTTCGGACCAGAGAGCTGCCTTGTTCATCCTGTGCCTCGACCTCCAAGCAACACTACCCGTGGGACACCTAATTGTGGACTGTGGAGCTGTGAGTTGAGACTCCTTCAAACCCTGCTTCGCCATGCTCCTGGGACATACATCTCTTGAGCTGGGGACTGTTGGACTCTGTCATCTGGCTGACTGTTAGTGACCTGCTCTGCTGTTTGTTGCCTGTGACCAGATAGCCTGGATTGCTCTACAGAGGACTACTCAGCGGCCCTCAAGACTTGAAGGACTGCCAGCCTTCTAGCTGTCTCATGCAAGTGAGTTCCACCGAGCAATCTGCACTGCTTTATATATAGTTAACTGTTTATTTCTTATCTTCTATACCTTTCTCTATATATAAATATATAAAAAGAATTCCTAGTGTCCTGATTTAATTTCTCTAAGAGAACCCTGCCTAACACAAATACCTTGTGGATTCTAACTACTATTCTTAGTATTGTAGTCAAACATTTAAGAACTGGGCATGGTGATTAAAACAGCCTAATGCTGACACAATAAATGACATAGAGACCATTGATACATATTTGAAAGTCCAGAAATGAATCCATACATGAATGGTCAACTGATTTTCAACAAGAGGGCTAAGTATATTTGCAGAGGAAATAAGAATCTTTTCAATAAAGAGTACTGCAAAAATTGCATTTCTGAATGCATAAAAGTGAAAGAGGATCCATGCCTCACACCATATACAAAAACCTAATCAAAATATAGCAAAGAATTAAATGTGAAAGCCTAATGCATACAATGCAAAAGTTTCAGTCAAAAATGTAGGTTATGTAGGCCATGCACCCAGTTTTTAGCAATGGATTGTAAGATATAGAATAAAAGCACAAGCAAAAAAATTATGTACAGACTTCATGGAAATGAATTCATTTAAAAAAAAAACAAATGGTTTTATGTTTAAGGTGAGAAGACAACCTACCCATAGGGAAAGAAATTTCAGGAAGCAGGTAAATTCATAAACATGCATATGGATATAGGGAAAGGCTTGTATACAAGAGGAATGTAACATTGAGAAAGCATCCCATCCCAATCCAGTACAAGGTCACAAGTCTGATATTAACCCATATGTCTGATACCAGTCTATAAAGTCTCCTTCTGACTCACGAAGTCACAGACCAGTGGCTGCAGAGAGCTTTGTATTCAGCAGCAGTAGAAGGATCCTGGTGCTGGCAGGGATACCCCTTGGCTCCTCATTTCCAGGGCTTAGGGTACATCAGCAGTATCCATTAGCAGTAGAAGCATCATAGCACTGGCAGTAGTCTCTATGTAACTTCTCTGGCCTCCGAACTCTGGTTCCATCAGGGCAAGCCCATGTGGCTTCTCCTCTAGCTCCTCCAGGTTCCAGGACTCAGGATCTATCAGTATGTCACCATCTTCCCTTGTCGGTAGACTGACTCCAAGAGACTAAGTCAAGTCTCTCTTCTCTAATTGGGAAATACTGCGAGACAGCCCAGAATTCTCAGGAGAAAGCCATGCCCACATAGAGGTCTCATTGGCTATCTCCAGATTGACAGGCTAGACTCCACCCCTAGACTCCCAATCATGAAATTGACACATGAGTACATGACTGCAACAGGTCTCTTATTTGATGCTATGAAGATGGTTCCAATGCATGCAGACTTTGTGCATAGGTGACATAGCACTCTGCCCCGCATCATTCTCACAACTATTGCTCTGCTGGAACCCATTGTTGCAATCACTCTCAATATTTTTGTTGACTGTGTTCCTTTTTTGTTGAGCATCTACTTTACCTACCATGGCATCTTCCAGGGAATAGGTCGTTTTGATAACATGTCCAACGTGACTAAGAGCAACTTTGGCCATCTTTGCTTTAAACAAGCATCCTGGCTGTACATCTCACAAAACAGATTTACTTGCTCTTCTGGCTGTTCGTGGGATATGTAATCTTATTTTGCAACATGATAATTCAAGTGGGTTCTTGTGAAATTACAATGTACAATAGTGTACAGTTATCTGTAGGAGGTCATGCTTTTACCACTTCTGAGCATGTACTGAAGACTGAAAATGCTGGTTAAAAAAGAAGTTCTATGACCACCATTTTGCCAAACTTTTCACAGTATTTTTGCCTTTTCAAATCCTCACCTGCAATGGATGAGAGTCTCCATTTCTTCACAAATTTGACAACACCTGTTGTCATTTTGTTATCATTATCATGCCTATGGGGGTGAGACAGTTGTCCCCAGCAGCACCCTACACTGACTAATGTTGGTGAACATTTTATCGTGTGCTTGTTTCACACTGGAATATCCTCTTTGGTCAGATGTTTGTCCAAAACCTCTTTTTATTTTTATTGGATTGCTTGTGGTTCTGATATTAATTTGTAGACATTATAGACCATGAAATGGGCGAGAATGTTTTAGATGACTCCCTGGATTTTCTGCTATGAGTTTCCTGCTGTTACCACTCCTATTTTTTGCTTCAATGGAAAATATTTTATTCTTCCTTCTGTAATAGCTTTCTGCCTTCCATTGCTTTGTAGTTTGGACACATAAAAATCTCTTTGAGGGAGAATGATGCAATTGTCTACTTCCATAAATATTACTTCCTTGAAACCCATATAGGACCATCCCAGAGGGTTTGTAAATTCCCGGGTGGCGTAATGGTTACACATTGGCCTGTGATCAAAAGGTCAGCAGTTTGAAATCACCAGCTGCTCCACGGGAGGAAGATGGGTGACTTCTCTCCTGTTAGCAGTTACAGTCTCGAAAATTCACAAGGCCAGTTCTGCCCAGTCTCACAGCGTCGCCATGAGTTGGCACTGACTGATGGCCATGCGTTTGGCTTTACTTATACAGTGTTTCTACGTGGAGGACCTGACACCAAGGCTTTGGGTCAGATTTTGCCTTGGTTTAGCTTTTGGAAACAAATCATCGGGTCCTTTTGGAGGCACTGATGGGTTCAAACCATTGATCTTTGATTTTGTAAACCAGTGCTTAATCATTGCACCACCAGGGCTTCTTATACTTATTTGTCTTGTAGAAAAAATCAAATCTACAAGATGAGAGACATTATCCGCAGTTCCCACAGAATTGGGTCAGGGGTAGGGGAGTGACTATGAAGGGACCATGAGATCTCAATTGTGGTAGTTATGCAACTTTATATACTTGACTTTACTCAGCAATTATATGCAATTAAATGGAATAAATTCTATTATATGTTTATTATACCTAAAGATATGAAGACGGGAAGAGAAAGAAAAAGAGGCATGGAGAAGAAAAAGCAGCTAATAGGGAAACCACTGTAAAAGTCATATATCTATACACATCTGGTTGTAGTTATCTCCCAGCATGGCTTCTAGTACACATTTTACCCAAAATGTTAGGTATAAGAAAATGGTTTCACTTTTAGCCTGATAAATAGAGCAATAAAGTTTGAAAACCTTAAGCTCAACTATAGTCCCGGTATCATAAATTCAAATGCCAAAACAATAGCACAAATGAGTGAAAAAAGGCAAGTGTGAGAAATAAGTGACAGTAAAAGTGAGATGATAAATAGCAATTGACTCAATATTAGTGAGGGTGAGAGTATGTTGAGCTGTTGAAACCGTGACAATTTTGAAAGCCCATGCCTGCATTAGAGGGATCAGTGTGTGGAACAATATCAAACTCATGTGCAGATCAGTTGGCATCCTCAATACCAATAAAATTAAAAATAAACTGTGCA
The DNA here is from genome assembly GCA_004026705.1 of Nesogale talazaci. Lineage (NCBI taxonomy): Eukaryota > Metazoa > Chordata > Mammalia > Afrosoricida > Tenrecidae > Nesogale > Nesogale talazaci. The sequence goes on from PVJH01024694.1 coordinate 26,850, forward strand.
CATCCAAGCATTAAGGGTGCTAGAAATTATAAGAAAAGGGTACTAAAAATTACATGCAAATGTAAATAACCAGAAACAAAAAAGGAGGCAGTAAATAAACAAAATCAGAAAACATAAACCAGATACAAATCACTATAAATGATCGATTTATTAAATAGATTTCTATCTTAAAATTAATTTTAATTCAAATAGAAAAGCAAAGATAAAAATCATATATTGTATTATAAAACTTGTTTTAAGCAAATTTCATCATTATGCACTCTCTGCTAACCCAAAGATCACTATGGTAAACCAATGAGTTCCGCTGCTAAGGAAGGGTGTGGTGTCAACTTGCCTAAAAATACAGTCTTGAAAACCCAATATGATCAGTTCTACTCTATCCTTTAGGGTTGATATTTTGGTTGTTTTGTTTTTGCAAAGTATCTCTAGGTTACACATTAGTCTGATAGCCATAAGCAACTAGAACATATCAACCTTTCATTGAAAGAAAGCTGCTTTTCTGATCCAGTAAAAATGTTCAGCCTTTGAAATCAAATGGCAAGGAACAGTTCTACTCTGTCCTAAATGAACTGTCCTCAATAGCAGTGAGGTCTGGGGGTAGGATATCTTAGAAGAGGTTTGTGTTAAGTCACACTGTGCAATGATATAGTCTTATGACCAAAGGGTAGGTGCTCATTCAGAGACCCATATAGAACAGAATGACACACTGTCTGATCCTTCTCCCACCTCACTATTAATGTTACACTTGAGCCCATGGTGGCAGCCATGACGTCAGTCCATCTCTTCCAAGATTTTACTCTTTGTTGTTGACCCTCTCCATTACCATCCATGATATCCTTTCCCAGAAACTAGTGTCTTCTAATAAGTACAGCATACTGAAGATAAATCTCTGATCCTGGCTTCTAAGAAACACTCAAACTGCACTTACTCTAACACAGATGTAATTGTTCTTCTGAGAGCCCAGAGTACTTTCACTGTCTGATCCTACATGTTCCATGGTTTTGACAGCCTCATAATTTAAAAGCACCATGTCTTCTGTAGTTAGTCTTCTTCCTTAGCCAGAGTTTGCACGCAAGTGAGACTGTGGCAGCTAGCATGATTTCAGTCAGGCATGGTTTAATGCTCGCAGCCCTCATCTTTAACACTTTCAACTCGTTATTCTTTAATGCTGCATAAATCTTTGTTAAGCCTGTTTCCCCATAGCAGTACGGACAATGATTTCTTGTCTGCTATTTCCATTAGAGTTGATTGTGGATCTAAATAAAATAAACTCCTTGAAAATCCCAATATTTATTCCATTTACCATAATGCTGTCTAGTAGTCCAGTTTGTTTTCCTTTCTTTTTTAAAGATCATTTTATTGGGGGTTCTTATTGCTCTTACAACATTCCATTCACCAACTATATCAAGCATATTTGAACAAAAGTGGCCATCATCATACCAAAACATTTTCTACTCGAGCCCTTGGTATAAACTCTTTTTTCCCTTTGCTCCCATCCTCATGAATCCTTGATATATTGTTGCTATTACTATTTCACACCTTACACTGTTCATACCTGATGCTGTTCATTGTCTCTCTTAATCCACATTTCCATGTGCTTAAAGCTGTTCTCTGAACCAATTGTGTGTTCTCCAATCTAGCCAGATTTGTAAGGTAGACCTGGGTCAGGGGATTGGGGAGGAGGAAGCATTCAGGAGCCAGAGGATTTGTTTCCTTTATTTTGAGTTTTAAGCCAAACTGAAGGCTGTAGTCTTTTGTTTTCATTAATAAGTATTCCAAGTCCTCTTAGTTTTTAGAAAGTGAGGTTGCACAATTTTCATAACAACAGATGTTAATGAGCCTGTTTCCAATCCTAATGTCACATCCTTCTTACAGCACAATGTGCTAGTCTGGGAAGACTAGAGAAACAAATTCATTGACACCCATGTGTATATAAGAAAGATATTTATATAAAGAGCAGTTGAACATTGAGAAAATATTCCAGCTTAGCTCAGTCCAGATCAAGTCCATAAGTCTGTTAGTAGCCCATATGTCTGGTACCAGGATCTATAAAGTCCTGTTCAGATTCATGAAGCACATGCAATGACACTAAGTGTAGGAAGATCACAGGCCAGTGGGTGGGAAGTCTAGTGGGTCCAGTGGTGTTGTACTCACTGATAGGGGTCTCCACATGGCTTCTCCCACTCCAGAAGTCTGGTTTCTTCAGACTCAATCCATGTGTTTTCTCCATAGGGATGTCTCTCAGTGAGTGAGCAGAGAGAGATTCTCCAAGGGAGTGAGCATGTGTCTTACCTCCTGTGATCTCTATCTCCTTAGCACCTCCAAACGAGGTAATCACACTACATATATATATATATATAATAATTTTTTGGTGGCTCATACAACTCCCATCACGATCCATACATCCATCCATTGTATGCAAATCAAATCTGTATACTTGTTGCCATCATCATTCTCAAAACATTTTCTTTCCACTTAAATCCCTGGTATTAGCTCCTCATATTTCACTTCACTCCCCACTCTCCCTATCCCCATGAACCCTTGATAATTTATAAATTACTTTGCCATATCCTACACTACCCAATGGCTACTTTTTTTACAGGCTACACTCCACTTCTTCACTCTGAATCCTCACATTGACACCAGATTATGTAATTGCCATACTCAATTAGCAGATTCCCTTTACATTCAGACTGAATACGAATGGAGAAAAGATATGAATCTGACACACACCTCTTCTTTTTTAAATCATTTTATTGGGGACTCCTATAATTCTTATCACAATACATACATAAATACATACATACATGCATACATTGTGTCAAGCACATTTGTACACTTGTTGCATTCATCATTCTCAAAACATTTGCTTTTAACCTGAGTCCTTGGTATCAGCTTCTCAGTTTTACCATCTCTCTCTGATAACCCCTTGGTAATTTATAAATTATTATTTTGTCATTGCTTACACTATCCGATGTCTCCCTTCCTCCACTTTTCTATTATCTGTCCCCCAGGAAGGAGCTTATAAGCAGATCTTTGTAATTGGTTTCCCCTTTCTACTCCACCTTCCCTCCACTCTCCAAGAATTGCCACTCTCAGCACTGGTGCTGAAGGGATCATCTGTCCTGAATTCCCTGTGTTTCCAATTCCTAGCTGTACCAGTGTACATTCTCTAGTCCAGCTGGATTTGTAAAGTAGAATTGGGATCATGATGGGTGGAGGGTCATTTAGGAACTAGAGGAAACTTGTATGTTTCCTCATTGCTACACTGCACCCTGACTGCCTCATCTCCTCCCCACTAACCTTGTGTAGGGGGATGTCCAATTGACTACAGATGTGCTTTGTGTCCCCTCTGTACTCCACTTTATTCACAATGTTCTTTGATGCTTGATACCTAATTCCTTAGACTCCCAGTGATCACACAGGCCGGTGTGCATCTTCCATGTGGATTTTGTTACTTCTGAGTTAGATGACCGCTTGTATAAGACACTATATCTTTTGATAGCCAGGTACCATCAGCTTTTTTCACCACATTTACTTATGCACCCATTTTTCCTCAGTGATTTTATAGGGGAGGTGAGCACTCAATGAAAATTTTGTTTCCCTTTCGTCCCTGACACCTGATTCCTTCAACACCTCATGATCACAAAGGCCAGTGTGCTTCTTTCATGATTGTAAATGGCAGCATTACCCAGTTCTGTTTAAATGACTAAGATTGAAACCTGTATAGGAGTAGAAAGCCTTGTCTTTGGTGGTTCAGAACTACTGACCTTGAAGTCAGCAACATAACCACTGTGCAACCAGTCCCAGTGAGTTGGATGAAAAATTATATTCACAACAAAAATGCATTGGCCTTGCCAAACTCTATCACGTGAACTCCAGCTTCATCACTATTTTCAAGGCAATATTTTTCAACTATTTCTTATTCTTTGTTTCCAACTTTTGCCCTCTAAGCCCCAGTAGTTATCAATGCATCTTGATTATATGTTTGGTCACTATCATACTAAAAAGTTGGCAGAATTCTTCAAATTTTTTCACTCATTGTTTTTAGTTGTTGGTGCATACATTTGAATAAATGATTTATTAACTTAATGTGAGACTTATAGATAGTATATCATATACAGCAATATACTTCAAAATTGATCTAGAAATACTTCATTTTTACTATGAATATCATTCATCCAGAGTTTATCATCCTTGGTATAGTGCACTGTATGATTTTCCAACTCAAAATGTTCAATTCCAATCTCATTTAACTTATGTCTAGGATCTTACTATTTATGAAATCTATTTAATTTTTTATGACTTCCAATTTTTGTAAATGCATACTTTGCTCATTCTACATTCCACTTATTACAGGATGTTTACAGCATTTCTTCTCATTTTGAATCATGTTCCTTTAGTAAATGAAGGTCCCAAAATTTAAACATAAACCAAGTCATTCAGACAATGTTATTCTAAGGAGGCTTAAGCAGCAGTTTTTCAAATATAATAAGGTCATAAGGCATGATTTAAAATCTGGAAAGGTTTGTGACCATTGTATACTCTCGCCATGCTTATTAAACCTGTGTGCTGAGCAAATCATCAGAGAAACTGACGTACATCCAGAAGAATCAGGATTACAGGAAGTCTTATTAGCAACCTGCAATATGTAGATGACACAACTTTATTTACTGAAATTGAGGGCAATAAACACTTGCTGATGAAGGTCAAGGATGGCAGCCTTAGTATGCATTACAACTCTATATGAAAAAGCCCCAAAAGCCTCACGAGTGGATCTGTAGGTGACAGCATGATCCGGGGAGAAGAGATTAAAGTTGTCAAGGATTTTGTCTTATTTCAAGCCACATTCAATGTTCATAAAAACAGCAGTCCAGAGTTTAAAAGACAAGTTGCATTAAGTAAATCTGCTGCAAAAGATGAGACTTCATCTTATACTTAGGACTTGTCAGGAAAGGCCAGTCCCTGGTGAAGGATCTTATGTTTGTTAACATGGAGGGGTATTGAAAAACTGAATATCCTCAAGGAGATAGATGGGCACAGTGGATGCAACAATAGGCTTGAACAAAGGAACAATTGGGAGGATGGTGCAAGACTCAGTGGGGTGTGTTCGGTTGTGTTGTACATATTGTCACTATGATTCAGAACCAACTGTGCTGAAAATATATCATTCAGATTATTTCCTGAAGCAAATTTAAGATGCTAATAATTTAGTTTGTCCATTTATCGACTTATTTGGTAAACAATTTTCGAGGATTTAATAGATGTTAGACTAGTATTGAGTAAATAGCAATTGATAATTTTCAGAAGTGTATTAAGCTTTTGGATCCTTACTTTCTCCTGAAAGGAGATATGCCCCAGTGTTAAGAAGGAAAACAAATCATTCCAAAGAAATAGTAGTCAACAGAGTCTCCATTTTATATTCATGTTGTCCCTAGGTTACAAAGGAGATCAGTTCCTGTGTCTTAATTAAAATCAGGGGAAGAGAAATCTAAAAAGGCTGGCTAGAGTAAACCGCTGTGTTCATAAAAATTGAATATGGATTGAAATAAGACAAAATCCTTAACAACTTTAATCTCTCAATAAGTACTTTAAAGTATTGGTTTCACAATTGAAGAAATGAAATATAAACTCTTCACCAAATTCATTATATTTTTTTAAAGAAAGAATTTGTTAGTGTAACAGGTCCAGGTGGTTCTTATTTGGCCTGATTGTCGTGAAAGAAAAGGTTCAACATTTTTTCAGTGATTTAGGAATTGTGGCCAGTAAGGAATGGCATCTGTTACTCCAAATAAAGGGCAAACTTATATGACATTAAAAGGCCAATGGGAACTAACCATAAGTCAGCTATTGTAACCCTGGGACTGCCTGCACTATGGTCAGGTAAGGAAAAGATC
>PVJH01024695.1:0-32759 GCA_004026705.1 Nesogale talazaci
TAATGCAGTTTTCTTCTGTTGGGCCAAACGGTGGTTTCAAACTGCTGCACTTGCTGTCACCTCCATCACTGGGGAGTCTGGGGTCAGGGCTGGGACTTGGTGTGTCCCAAGCAATTCAGGCAACATTGGAAACTAGTGGGCATATGCTCTTCCATGCTTACCATGCTGCCTGGCTCCAAGCTGTGTTGAAGTGGCTCTCCCTGGCCCAATACAAATGTTTTGCAAGACACAACGTTAGTGTTTATAAGACACAATTGCAACTGTTTGACTCTGCAAATAGAATTAAAATATTCAGTCCGTGCATTGCTCAGGCTTCTCATTTGGGATATGGGTGGTACACGATGATACATGCCATAAATGGATCTGAAGGCGAGACTATATGGCCCTTACAAAGAACACATCTTCCAGAAACTTGCAGCCACACACCAGCACAGCTGTCACGTAGAATTCAATAGTGATTGTCAACTCCATTAAAACTACTTCCACCCAATGATATTATGACATTCTGGTCTTTTTTTTTTTTTGGGGGGGGGGGCATCACTGCTCTCCGGCGATGGGAGTAGGAGGCCCAGCCCCACTGCTGGAATTGAACCTCCATCCCAGTGGGCCGCAGTCCCGCGCACAACCACTACGCCACCGGGGCTCAGCCCGACATTCTGGTCTTAAAGAGCACACACACTCCAAAAAGGAGTTAGTTTTCATTTCCAGTTGTAATCTCTCCTATGGCATTTTCAGGGAAGCCTAAAATAAAACCAAAATGAGCTGCTTCTCCAACCAGGTAGGAAATCTCTGCTCCAATTAGTTCCGCTTCTCATGTATTTAGCAAGAGTTCACTCTCTCCTCTCGCTCCGCTTCCTTCAGAAGGTTAATTGATGCCACGGTTCTTGGTGGAGAAGAAGCGAGAGTGCGCTGACACGGGGTTATCAATTCATAAAGCTCCAGCCCAAGGTTGGAGATGTACACGTCATTGATGGTTCCAGAGAATCGATTATCTTTCATCGAATTCCAAGCCACCTGATCCAAATCTCCCAGGATTGGAAATCCTTGGCTAATTTCCAGTTCCTCAGCGGTCTCGTGCCCGAAGCAGCATCGGCTTGCTCCTCTGTCACATGCCGGATTCATTCTCAGTTTTTGTGTGCATTTGAATGCTGAGCTCACCTGTCTAAGGAGAGATGAACACATTAATTTTATTGTGGCCAAATGTATACAACGAGCGGTTTGTCATTTTAACCATCCCCAAGTGTACAGTTTGGTTCTATAATCACAGGCACCGTGTTTGTTCAGCCATCACTAGTCTGTTCCCCAAGTTGCTAATTTCATGGCCCCCAACAGAGACTCCGTCTTCCCTTCTTGCTACTGTCCAGGCTAGGGCCTTCCCTTGTTTCTCTTGAACCTCCTGATATGGAGGCATCAGGAAGAAACCGGGTATCTGCCCACACGAATTCAATTGCTCAGAAGGCGGCAAAGCCTCACCCTCAGCCTGAGAGACCACGATGGGACCTGAGCAAGTTTGGCACGGGGCCCTCTCACAGGGACTCCTGACAGACCCAGCTTGGTCCTTCTCCAAAGTCTCCTCTTTGGGAGTTCTGTCTGCTCTTATCACCAGTTTTCACTCGAATCCATTGGGGAATGAGTCGTTTTTACTTTTGTTTCATGGCCAGCAAGCTCTGGGCCCTGAAAATCTTATGAGACGACATGGTGAAGATGGTGGCGAACCAGAGAGAGGGACCGCTACCCAGAACTTCCTTCTTCAATGATCGCTCCCCTTTGCCTAACACTCCCCCCCACCCCCCAACACACACACAGCCCCGCTTCTCCATGAACAAATGTGTGCCCTATGTATTTGTCTATTCTGGAGATTTCCTAGGGAGTGAGGTCAGACAATGTTTATCCTTTGGGGTCTGACTTATTTCCCTTAGCAGAGTGTTTTCAAGGTTCATTCATGTATCAGAACTTCATTTCTTTTTGTAGCTGAATAATGTTCCATTGTATGTATATTACATTTAAAAACCTATTCACCTGTTGATGAACACTTGGTACGTTTCCACCTTTTAGCCATTATGAACAGCGCTGCGTGACCATTGGTCTAAAAAATATCTTGACCCTTGATTAGATCTGATCTTCTCAGTCATTGGTGAACTGATGAGGAAGATGGAAAGTACCACGGACTGCCAGAAGAACAGGCTTGTTCTGGAAGAAATACAGCCAGAACGCTCCTACCGAGCGAGACCACTAAGACCTCCTGTCGCTTGGCTCAGGGAGACCAGTCCCTGGAGAAGGACATCGTGTTGGTGAAGGAGCCGGTCAGTGACAGAGAGGAAGGCCCTCCGTGGGGGGAAATAATAATACAATGAGCTCAGCAGAGACGCCTGCTGTTGTGAGGCTGATCCAGGACGAAGCAGCAGTGTGTCCTCAGAGATAGGTCACTGGGAACTGGAATCGATATGCTGGCGCCCAGCAGCAATGTCTCTATGAGGGGGAGATAGGGAGACTCATCACAAGGTTGGGTAGATAATCCACCCCCCAGGGGGACAAGAAGCAGACACGTGGGTGAAGGGAGACACCGGACAGTGTAAGACATGAAATGGCAGCAACAATATATAATTAATCAAGGATTCATGAGGGTGGAAGGGTGGGAGAGGGAGGGAAACAAAAAGGAACTGATAGCAAAGGCAAAGTAGAAAGAAAATGTTTGGGCTGAGCCCTGGTGGCCTAGTGCTTGTGTGCGGGACTGCGGCCCACTGGGTTGACAGTTCAAATCCAGCAGCAGCTCTCCAGGAGCAAGGCTGGGCTTGCTACTCCCACCAGGGCAGCGATGACACACACACACAAAAAGAAAGAAAATGTTTGGGGACATGTACAAGAGTGCTTCATACCATTGCATGAGAGATTGTTTTAAGATTTGTAAGCGCACGCTCATAAAATGATTAATTAAAAAAAAAGAAATAAATATATGATGATAATTTTTTAAATGCTCTATATAGAAAGCAAGCTTTCCTTTCTCATACGTGGTGGATCAACATTTTATTTTTATTCATAATATTTTAGAAAATTTGCTTTCTGGTTCTCAACTCATCCTGAGTTATACCATCCATATTAAGTTTGAGGACTGATGTCAAATTTTGGAGATTTTTTTTTATGAAGGAGAAACCAGGCATTTATGGGAACTGGCCTTTCCATGTTGTCATTTTGCACCTCTAGGGCCTGGAAGAATTGACTTTAGCCTCTGACGTCATATACATCAAGCCTGGTTTCTTTTCTACTGCCTACAACATTTCTATAAGATTCCCAACAGATGGTCATGTGGTAGTTCCACGTCTATTCCTGTACCTTCCTGTCACACTCCTAGTGAGTTGACAGCATGGGAGGCAGAACATTTCCTGGAAGCAGAAAGTATTTACTTTGATAGTTGACAATACCATAATTATATGTGGAAACATGCAAATAAATAATAGTCCCTTCTACCCCAAAGCACGCCAATACTTCCCAATAGCAGGGGATGTTTGTTGGGAAGCGTATAAGCAGTACAGACAATTGCTATTTTCTTATCGCTTACTTTTGCAAATTTCACAAAAAACACGTGAGCGTCGGTGTGTATTGTGAAGGTCTTGGGAGGATGATGCCAATGAGGGACCCCAAAGCTTCTTTAGTAAACATGAGATTCTCTCTCAGGAGACCAATGGAAGGTTAAAAATGCGTTCTTTACCTGAACATATTAAAAATATCACATCATGGGGAGCTAATAATGATGGTGACAAGATTGAAGGAAACATTCCCAAACTGGGGTGGTGATTGCATATGTGAATTATATACCGATTAAAGTTCAAATTTTTAAATGAACAAAAAGGCCACACTGAAGGGGGGAACAGGTTGGAGGGAACAACTCTGGGAGGTCACGATGGGAATCCAATAGGACTGGCTTCTCCTTAAGTATCCATGGCTTCCCTAGCCTTTTGCTGAATTTCAGCAGTATTTTCCTTCAACATTTAAAGGAGGTGAGTGCAAGAAGTCAACAATGACTACCAATGAGCAAGATATGAGCGATTTTTGGTTTCTTGCGTATTTTTCCAAGTGATCGTGTGTTTGTTGCTTTTGTAGCTAGAACAAGTGGATCAATAGATTGCTCAGGACTCCGAAGACGTTTATCCCGGATTCTGCCATTCTGTATGGTTCTGAATTTTTCCAGGGATGTTATTATAGAGGGTGGTTGGGTACTAAATCAAAGACTCGACCTCTCCGGGGGTTAACTCTACAGCAGTGGATCTCAGTCATCCCAATGCAATGGCCCTTTACTACAGTGCCTCATGTGACGGTGACCCCCCAACCATAACATTTTTTTTGCTACTTCTTCACTGCCACGTTGCCCCTGTTATGAATTGGGTGACCCCTGTGAAAGGGTCGTTCCACCCTCTAAGGAATGGGCAACCCACAGTTTGGGAACCACTGCTGTAAAGATAGTTAGAGGAAGAAGCCTTTCTGCCAAATGAAAAGAAGTGAGCATCCTCTCCAACTGTGCGAGCGACATACTTAAACAGTAAATAACAAATTCATAAGTTTATTAAAATATGCAGCATATTTTTTCATTTTTTTAATTTGGTTCTTCTAAGAGAAAATAAGAGGAAATAGATTTCTTTTGAAATCTAGACTGCTAAATATGAATGCATGATACAAAGATGAAATTAAAACTAAGATATTGCTCAGCAATTTCATGCCTTGATGTATGAGAGTAAGTTAAGGGGTACTAACTCTCCCACTGCACAGATCATTGCAAACACAGGGTGCTAAAATGGGCCTCGGTGGTCAGTGGGTCGCTGCAGACATGTTTTCTGAGGAACATGCTTGTGTTGTTAGAGTGCCTTCAAATAACGTCCAATCAAAGTCCTTGCTTCCACAGGGATGGGGCAGGCCGGTGGAAGTCAAGGGCATGGTCACCTCAAAGAGTTCATGGCAACTGTTTGGGCGCCTAAAAAGGGGTAATTTTGATAGATTTTCTCAAAGGACTCAGAGGATAATCACAGGGGGTTATTGTGAAGAAATTTTAAGAGAATAGAAAACTGCATCGGTGAGAGAAAGACCAGAAAAATTCTGTCAAATAATTTTCCTTCCATCAAGCCAACGCGCCTGCTTATGCTCTGAAGGTAGCAGACCGATCTTATCCCAATTTTATTGGGAAACCTTATCCTCTCTCTTCCAGCCCTGACCTTGGCCCTTCAGACTTCTTGTAGTGCCCCAAACACAAAGAACATGTAGAGGAAACACAACTTGAGTTCCTTGAGGAGGTCCAAACTGCTTTTTTGACGTGGTGCAAGTGGAAGAGTGCAGAATTCTTTGGGGAAAGGATGAGGGACCACCTTCAGGAATGTATAGATCTAGGTGGACGATGTCTTAAGAAACAATAGCTACACATTTTAATAGTCTTGTTTAATAAAAGTTTCTGTGACTTTGAAGCAATGCTTTTGGATTCGCCTTGTATAAGCCCGAGATATGAGAACATAGATCTACCCCCAGATGCCCCTGATGGCTCACACCAGTATTCTTCATAACAGCCAAAGAGGAGGACTCCAAATGCCCATCAACTTGTATATGGATAAATGAAATGGGACATATCCACACCAAAATATTTGTCATAATTTGGTTGGCTCATCAATGAGCTTTTTTTAACTGACTGTGATCATTAGTTGTGATCCCATTGCACTCAGACCAGCCTAAATGAGGTGTTGTTGTTTTTTTAAGGTAAATATGCTGATACAAAAGTAAGGCAAGTGGGCTGAGCCCCGGTGGCGTAGTGGTTGTGCGCGGGACTGCGGCCCACTGGGATGGAGGTTCAATTCCAGCTCCACAGGGCCAAAGGCTGGACCTCCTACTCCCTCCACCAGAGGGCAGTGATGCCCTAAAACCAAAAAAAAAAAAAAAGAATACAGTTGAACAATATGCATATGTAATAACAGGACTGAGTCTCACTGGTAAAGAAGGAATTATAAACAATGGTGAGATCTCACGTTCATGAAGGTCTGAAAACCTATTGAAAAGCATTGTCAACCCACTTCCAACTCCGTGACCCCGCAGGACAGAGTAGAATTGCCTGACAGAACCTCCCAGGCTGTCATGTTTGTGGAAGCAGACTGCCACATCTTTTTCCCCAGGGAGTGGTTAGTGGGCTTGAACCACCAACCTTTCAGTTAGTAGCCAAGTATTGCAATGACTGTGCTACCAGGGCTTCTTCATGCATGTCTGAAAAAACAAAAACAAACCCCTTGACTGCTGAGTCCAACTCAGCACGGGGTACCTGAGACTGTACAATCTTCCCAGGAGCAGGTAGCCTCGTCTTTCTCCTGTGGAGGGACTGTCAGTTGTAGGGGACAAAAGAGACCTCCATCTCAAATGTAGCTGAAGAAGAGTGTTTCTGAAATACGAAGGGGACAAAGACACAGCCACATCCTTGGAGTGAGGGAGGCCAGGAGCATGAGATCATGGTGCTGTTTAAAGATTCATAGTCAGGTGCTAGTGCAATGAGGCACAGAACAAAGGAAACTCTCCCAAATTCATATTGGTAATAGATCAAAACAGCCGTTACAGGGGGGACTCCAGTATCAGGTACAGTACCATGATGGGGACACACGCATGATGTCAGATAGAAGGGTTTACAAGTCTGGTCCTGGGCCTTGTGACCAAAGCAGTCAGGAAAGGACAGCTAGGATCTGACTTTTAATGGAGAATGTGTCCATCAAGGACACACTCAGGCAATCTTGGAAGAGAGACTGTTCCTCCCTGGGTTGGCTGGAGATGGGTAGAAGTAGTCCACTTTGCAATCCACTCTGCCTGAGATCAAGACGATGAGGGAAAGGCATTCAATGGGGAGGACTCTACAAGTGGACTTTCCATTGTCATTCATAGCCTTCTGCAATCAATTCCAGGTGCTGAGAATTTAAGCTCTAATACAGTCTGAACTTTCAACCTTTCGTTAGCCGTTGGCACTACCAGGGCTCTCATGTGTATATAGTGGCATATGTTAGAGCGATTTTCTGGAGGGCAGACATAATTTAACAAAATGGCAATATCAAAAGCCTTAGTAATGTCCACATTCATTGACCCAGAAATTCTACCGCTAGAAATTTATCCTAATAGGAGTGCAAAAAAAAAAAAAAAAAGGTTTGGAGGAGAGAGTCTGGTCTGTGACTTAACAGAAAAGGAGAATCAAGTTCCACATTTGCCCAAGGTCACTTTCTTTGAGGCTGAGGTTAGAGGAGCCTACCAGGTTTTAATATCCCACCAATCTGACAGCCTCCCTTCATAGCACTTATTAGCTGGGTCCAAAAATTCATTGCATAACCACACAGACCGTACTCCCAATGGTGGAGCTTATCAGGGATGCCAACAGGTCACAATTCAGGATCAGAAATGCTCAGGATACAGTTCTTCTGATCAGGTGTACCTTTCTCTCTGATCCTTGGCCTCACAGACAAAGTTACAAAGTTCTTTCAGGGTTGCTGATAAATGCTGAAAGAACTCACCACTTTGCCAAAAGCCTCAGCCTGGAAGCACTCAACCCTAGCTCCCCCAATTAAATGCCTGGAACCACCCTCTTCCACAAGGAAGCCTCTTGCCCAAAGGTGCCGGTTTTACTCTGGGCAGTCTTCCTGACTTCCTCGTGCTCTGGCACTTGGTTCTGTTGCTGCCGCTCCTCTACGACTCCTGTCCCATTCCTCCGGCGTCTCGCCTCTGATTCCTACATCAAGGGAATTCAAAGCACAGGGATCTCAAAGTCCGAAAGATGCACTCCCCTCCTGCTCTTCTTCTTTCCTCCTTGACACAGCTTATTTTTAATTTTTATTTATTTATTTATTTTTTAGGCATCACTGCCCTCTGGTAGGAGTGGGAGGCCCAACCTTGCTGCTGCGGGATTTGAACCGCCAAGCCAGTCGGCCGCAGTCCCGCACTCAACCACTATACTACCAGGGCTCAGCCTTGACACAGTTCATTTTACACCCAGCAGGATGGCCCACTTAACCAGTCCCCACATTAGAGTTCCACATGGCTACGATCACGGCCAGCCCCGTGAACAGTTACTCACGACTGAATCACATAATGCTATCAGTACCTCCCCCCCACCCCACTCTGACCCAACCCCACCGGAAAAGAGGGAATACACCCGATCTTCACAGTCCTGCCCTGACTGTGGGTACAAGAGCCATAGCAAGGAAATCTCCTTATCACAGCTTTAACCGTATGGGCTTTAATCATGGTCTGTTTACCAAATGAAAAAAGAAACAAACAACCTACCTACAAGCCCGTCAAAAGAGGATTTTGATAGGCTATTTTTATATGTTCTGGGGGTTGTCGTGAGGTAAGGGTTTGGCTGCTAATCCACAGAAATTGGGACACCCATCACCACTCTGAGGGAGAAAATGAGATTGCTGCTCCCATATTTATGGGAGCAGTTCAACTCCTTCTAGAAGATTGTTATGTATTGGGATCAACTCAGTAACCACGGGCTTTGACTTTGAGAGTTAATTTTTTTTTTTTTTAGGCATCACTGCCGTCAGGTGGTGGGAGTAGGAGGCCCAGCCTTTGCTCCTGGGAGCCAAATTGAACCTCCATCCCAGTGGGCCGCGGTCCCGCGCACAACCACTACGCCACCGGGGAGTTAAATTAGTTAGCCCAGAGAGTTAAATTTTTTTAAGTGTATTAGTTTCATTGGCATGTACTTCACACACCATGCAATCTAATCGTTCAGTCATAGTAAGAAGAGTTGTGCGGTCAATACCACGATCCCTCTGAGAACATTTTCTTCTCGTTCTTATTGTTGTTAGCCCCTCATTCCCTCCCCACCTCTCCTGAAGTTTTGGAAGCGATTTTAAAGATAACAGGAGTAAAAATTCAATCTCGCACTCTTAAGAAACTTTTTGCTTGTGTACATAAACACCGCTACTGGCTTCAGCCTGAAAACAAGAATCAATTAAATGGCAAAGTATGGAAACAGGTGACTTGTGGTTTGAGAAGGGCACATCAAAGAGGTGAAACCATTGATCGTGATGTTTGGGCATTAATGTCTTTAGTTAATATTGCTTTAAAACCATTTCAATCGGATACTGGAAGTGAAATTGAAAAACCTGCTTGTAAAAATGATACAGGGGCTGAGCCCCGGTGGCGTAGTGGTTGTGCGCGGGACTGCGGCCCACTGGGATGGAGGTTCAATTCCGGTTCCCAGGAGCAAAGGCTGGGCCTCCTATTCCCACCGCCAGGGCAGTGATGCCTAAAAAAAAAAAAGTTACAGGAGCTGCCGGTATGGATCCATCTAGCAATCCTATGTATGACAAAGTTTATCATAGTCCCCAAAAGAATAACTGTTTGAGATAAATCAGCCAATTGTTCATGAATTTGCTGGTCAATATGTTGGTGAGTGAGCCACAAAACCTCAGAAGTTTGATGCCAATCATCTACAAAAGTAGAGGATGTACAGACTGCAGTAGTAGCAGTAGCGGTAATCACTATGACTCCTAGAATCACAGCTATTAAAATTCCTAAAAATCGCTTTGATCTTCTTAAAAGTTGTTTAGCCAATTTGTCAATTAAAGCTAAAGTAGGAGAACTTTGCCTTTGCCGAGACAATTGAGTAGGCATCCATGTTCCTACTCTAGCTCTCGAAATATGCATACTTTCACTATTACGATGAAAAGAAATAGAAGAATTGAGACAAGAAAATAAGAGCAATTATTACAATTAATTTCTCCAGAAGAGTGATTCCAATTGATCCAAGTTGAATCTTCTTCTTCCTCAGATTCCTCCTCTGAAGAAGAGGATAAGTTTCCCATATCTAAGGAATTAAAGAATTTGGTTTGTGTAGTAAATAAAATGGCCAAGCATCTTCAGTTAGATTCTGGAAAGGCAGTTGTAGAACTCACAGCCTCTTATTTTGAGGAAAAGCCTCCAACATATCCCAAAGAGAACAAGGTTATGCCTTGAATTCCAGCTGAGAGACTGAAATTATTGTGTGAATTAAATGAGACTTCTTTACCCTCTCCCATATCTATGACTGCTCTTTTCCCTGTGATTAGAACTCAGGTCGCCGCTGATACTCAACACCCTAATGAGTGGGTACGTTGTGATCATGAAGGGCATGAGTTTCGGTCACCTTATGTTCAGGGGCTTTTGTTTGTTTGTTTGTTTTGGGGGCATCACTGTCCTCCGGTGGTGGAAGTAGGAAGCCCAGCCTTTGCTCCTGTGGAGCTGGAATTGAACCTCCAACCTGCACACAACCACTATGCAACCGGGGCTCAGCCCAGGGGCTTTTATACTCTTCTGTTACCAACAGCATTGTGATTCCCTGAAATTGGGATAACTTAGTTAAAACAGTATTAACTTCTAGTCAGTATATTCAATTTAAAACTTGGTGTGAGGAAGCTGAGAAACAGGCTCAGATGAACAGCCGTGGGCAGCCACCAGACCAACTTCTGAACAACTGACTGGCCCTGATCCTTTTGCTTCTCATTCCTCTGCGTCTCCATTCATTTAGAACAACAACGGAACTACTGAATTGCATGGCATATGAATCCAATGCCAATAACAACGCATTTTTTAAATCTCATTGCTTGAAGTTCCATCTCCAAGACTTACAAGATTTTCTACTTTTCACCCCACCTCTGTTTCTAACCTCACCTCCCATCAGCACCCACCTTCCCCCACCAGCTCAGCTCCTCTTCTGCTCAGCAGCTTGCTTTCCATAAACAGAACCTTTCCTCGGGTCAGATCTCTGCAAGTGCAGTTCCTGCAGCTCTCTGCCCACAGCCATCTCCCCCAGCTTAGGTCACCCATGAAAGCTTTGCCTACGAGGTGCCACAAGCTAAGAACTGAGGAGGGTACCTCATACTCCCAGGTGGCCCTGTCACTAACCTTACCAGGTAGGTGTCAAGTGCCCAGTGAGGACGCCTTCTCTCTGGGTGGCCTATCTTTTGTACTATGCTAACAGATGAACCCGTGCCTCTTCCAAAGTGCTAGACTGGGGGAATTCCAGAATCTGCTAGAGGGAAAAAGATGGGAAGTAAAATCATATGCAGGGAGCATAATTGCTAAGTCACCAAAATAAAACTCCAGATTTTGACTTTACGTAAAATTCTGACTCGATTTCAAACTTCAGGTCTCTCTGGCTTCCTGTGGGTATGGAAATGCTTCTTCTGAACACCTGTGCCCCTGCCTTGTCTTCAGGAGCCCTGGTGGTGCGGTCGTTATGCCTGGGGCTGCTACCACAGGATCAGCAGTTCAGAACCACTAACCGGTGCAGGGGAGGAAGGCCAGGCTTTCTACTCCTGTGTAGGGCTAAGTGGAAGTTCTGCCCTGTTCCACAAGGTCCTTAGGGACCGGCATCGACTGGAAGGCAGGGAGTTTGGTTTGGTTTCTGGGCAGGTGGTGGCCTTGTCTGAACCCGTCCAGGTGCAGAATGAAGAGCTTGGTCTTGTGCAGGAGGTTTCTGCTCAGCAAGGACCTGATCAGAAGGAAAGAATAGCACATCCCCTGAGGAATCACGGCCGCTTCATCCGGGTGAAGACTGCTGAAATCGAAGTCGCTTGGATGAACACTGCTGGGCCAAACTCACGCGGTGTCAGGCCACATCCTGGAAGCACAGGGCCCGCAGACACACTCTGACATCACCTGGGGGGTTAACGATGCTCATCGCTGAGCCTCAGTCTAGTTGTTGACGGTATCAGGATGGTGTGTAGTCCTGGAGTGATGGGAGGGCAAAGGGTTTGGTGATCTAGTCTAGCAACAGGGTGTTTCAAAAGTGCCCCTCGCCTCCAAAAGCACCCCAAGTGATTCTATATAGGTAGCAAAAATTAAAAACAGAAGTTCAATCCTGCAATCCAGAACTGCTATGTAGGGTCCGGAGGTTGTCAGTCTGTATCAGAGCAGGTAGCCTCATCTTTCTTCCACAGAGCACCTTCTGGACTTGAATCGCTGACCTTGTGGTAAGCTGCCCAAGTTGTAGCCCATTAAGCCTCCAAACCCCAAACCAAACCCACAGCCATCAAGTCCATTCCAACTCATAGCCACCCTGTGTAAAGGTCATAAAGACTGTAAATCGGGCTGAGCCCTGGTGGCGTAGTGGTTGTGCGTGGAACTGCGGCCCACTGGGACAGAGGTTCAATTCCAGCAGTGGGGCTGGGCCTCCTACTCCCACCACCGGAGAGCAGTGATGCCCAAAAAAACTAAAAAAAAAAAAAAAAGACTGTAAATCATTTTTTTGAAATTAAAATCATCAAATTTTTATTTTATTTTACAATCCTTTTTTTTTTGAGAGCTCTTACAATGCTTATTACAATCCATACCAAATTTTATTATTAACCTTTACATTTTTCACAGAAACAAAGGAGGTAATGACAAGGTCAGGGTCATCTGAGGGAGATGGACAGCCCACTTGAGTCCCGTCACCTGGTCAGGCGCAGCGGCTGCACTTGTCCCAGGCCCCTTTGCAGAGGCAGCCCTGGGCACACTTGGCACAGCCCACAGGGCAGCAGGAGCAGCAGCTTGGTTTGCAGCACGTACATTTGCAGGTACCAGAGCTGGCCCAGGAGCCAACATTGGCCCAGGAGCAGTGGGGGTCCGTTTGGAGGGAGATCCAGCAAGCAGTTGAAGAGGACACCAGCAGGTGGAAAGTGTCGGCTGTCTGTCTGTAACGAGGGCAGACCGCTTCCTCTCCGAGGCCTGGTTGACAGGTTTGAACCCTGACTGTATGGCCAGCAGTCTGACACCCCCTCCCTCATAAGCAACCGTGTACACTGCAAACCAGGCCTCCTGACCCATTCATTCTGGCTGGACAGCTTGCTGGGAATTAGCATTTCCACCGCAGGTGTTCTGAATTCAGAATCCAGCTCTTGTTCAGATGTAGATTCTGATTCCCTATAGTACATGTGGGGTGGAAATGTGGGGAGTCAAACCAGAATGAACCGGTTGAAAGCTCTGCCTGAAACGTTTGCAGAGGAAAGCTCATACACCTTGTTAAGTTTGCTGGGCTCCGTGCTGTGTCTGACTCAGTCCGGAGGGATCTGAGCAGCTACACGCCTGACTGCGGCCTCCCAGGTGGAGGTGAAGCCGCCTTTCCTCATCACACGGCAACAGCACCGCTCTGTAGCAAAGGAGTCCTGGTACATGCACGACACTGGGCTGCTCACCACAAGGTTAGCAGTTTGAATTCACCAGCTGCTCCTTGGTAGAAAAACGAGGCCTCCTACTCCCACAGTCACAACCGTGGGAAGCCAATTCTCCATCCTAAAGGGACATGGTGGATCGGAACCCCTTCAACGGCCGTGATTTCAGTCAGGATCAAAAGGGGCTCACCCAAGAGACAAAATAGATCAATTCCAGTCAAGCAAAGCCCATCGATAGGCTAAAACTGTCCCCATCTGGTTTTCATTTTCTTTTGATTGGCTTCTCCTTCCACGGTCCACTTACCTACACCTTTCACGCAGGTGGGCATGGGCTGTGGGAGGCCAGGCTAGCTACAAAACCCCAACCCTCTCCTCTGCTAACTCTGTGCACCTTCCCTCTCAAGCCAGCCACTGAGACAGACAGGTCACCTGGCCAACCTGAGGAAGGTGCCCCTTCAGGAAAGGAATACACCCAACTCAGAGTAGTGGGCATTTCTTGAGAGTGAGGGGGATGTGCTCTGGAAAGCACTGAGTACACAGGCCTCCAATTCATCCCTTCAAAAAGTTTGTGAAAAAACAGAATGAAAAGAGAACAGAATTGGGCTGAGCCCCGGTGGCGTAGTGGTTGTGCGCGGGACTGCGACCCACTGGGATGGAGGTTCGATTCCAGTTCCACGGAGCAAAGGCTGGGCCTCCTACTCCCACCACCTGAGGGCAGAGATGCGCCCCCCCCCCCCCAAAAAAAAAAAAAAAAAGAGAACAGAATTTCCCACCAACCTTTGGAAGGGCGCTTGTACCTTTCAGGTTTTATTAGTCATTTGGGTGTGCATGCTTCTACACACCCACCTGCCTCACCAGGTGTGGATGGCTACACCAATACTTTACAGAAATCCATCAATATCAAGGAGAGATGTTCAGCTGCCACCTCAAGGATGAGAGGAATCAAGTCCACCTAGAACAGCAGTTCTCAACCTGTGGGTCGCAACCCCTTTGGGGGTCCAACAACCCTTTCACAGGGGTCTCCTGAGAGCAAAATGAGTTATGAAATAGCAAAGGAGGGCTGAGCCCCGGTGGCGTACGTGGTTGAGTGCAGGACTGTGACCCACGGACTTGGCGGTTCAGATCCAGCGGTGGCTCTCAGGAGCGGCACTGGGTGGCACCCACGACCACCAGAGGCAGTGATGCCCACAAAACAAAACAAAACAAAACAAAACAAAACAAAAAGGAAATAGCAAAGGAAATAATTTTATGGCTGGGGGTCACCACCACGAGTAAGTGTATGAAAGGGTCGTGGCTTTAGGAAGGTTGAGAACCCTTGTTCTAGAGGCTTCTTAAGTCTGAGGACTCATTTCTGAAGTCGGTCTTTAAAAACCCTCTGTACCCCCAGCAGGTGACCACGATTTGGGGTTGATTTGGGAAATTAATTTTTATTTTACTGGAGGCTCTTATCCCAATCCATACACACATCCATTGTGTCAAACACCTCTGTACCTATGTACTGGTAACTGATTTTCAAAGTTAACGCAGATGGCTGTCAGCAGGCAGAAAGGGGAATGTGACACTGGTTTTCATGGGACAGGCCTCACCTGTTAGTTCCCCATTCCCCCACTGCTGCCAAGTCCGTTCTGAGTCAGTCAGAAGAATCTTATAGGGCAGAGTGGAATTGCCCCACAGGATCCCCACGACTCTAAGGCTTTGTGGGAGCAGACAGCATCTTTCTCCCACAGCATGACTACCGGGCTTGAATTTTGCCTTAGCGACAGCTCAACACAAACAACCTTTTTTTCATTTTGCTGGGGTTCATACGATTCTTAACACAATTCATACATCCATCCATTTTATGTCAAGCACATTTCTTGTCTTCATCTGCCTTCTCCTTAAGCCCTCAGTATCAGCTCATTTTTCCTCTCCCTCCTCCCTCATGAATCCTTGATAATTTATAAATTATTTTGTCATATCTTACACTGTCTCCCTTCACCCACTTCCCTATTGTCCATACTCCAAGGAGGAGGCTATATGTAGATGCTTGTAATTGGTTCCCCCTTTCTACCCCACCCACTCGTTATCGCCACTCTCAGCACTAGTCCTGGATTGTTTCCAGTTCTTATCTGTACTACCTTACATCCTTTGGTCTGGCTGGATTTGTAAAGTAGAATTGGGATCATGACAGTGGGGGTGGGGTAGGAGGAAGCAATGAAGCACTAGAGGAAAGTTGTATGTTTCATCATTGCTACACTGCACCTGTCTGGATCACCCCCTCCCCGCGACCCTTCTGTAAGGGGATATCCCGTTATCTACAGATGGCCTTTGGGTCTCCCAACTTGTACTTCCCTTCATTCACAATACTATTATTTTTAATTCTTTGATGTCTGATCCCTTTGACACCACGCCACACTGGTTGGTATGCTTCCGCCATGCGAGCTTTGTTGCTTCTCAGTAGATGGCCACTTGTTTACCTTCGAGACCCCAGACGCTTTATCTTTTGATAGCCAGGCACCATCAGCTTTTCCCACTACATTTGCTTATGCACACATTTGTCTTCAGCAATCATATCAGGAAGGTGGGCACACAATAATAGGACTTTTGTTCTTGATGACTGATAACTGATTCCGACTGCTCAACTGCTCGTGGTCACACAGGCAGGTGTGCTTCTTCCTTGCAACACTAACCCTTTATTTATGCCTGGGGAAAGCGGCTGTTTTGTTTGGATTGGGCTGTAGATACTAAGGATCTACATAGAACCCCTTCCCTGGGGAGAGGCGTACAACAGAAAAGTGGGTGAAGGGAGATGGCAGACTGTAAGATGTGACAAAACAATAATTTATAAATTATCAAAGGTTCATGAGGTGGGATGCGGGGAGGGAAAAGAAATGAGGAGCTGAGACCCAGGGCTTAAGTAGAAAGCAAATGTTTTGAGAATGATGGCAGTAAATTGAACAAATGTGCTAGACACAATGGATGGATGTATGGATTGTGATGAGTTGTACAAGACCCCAATAAAATGATTGAAAAGGCAAAAAAAAATTTTTTTAAGATGGTAGGAAAGGGTAGCATTGGAAACCTTCATGTATAATTCCCATTTTCCCCTTTACACAGTACACGTTAACAGCTCACTTAAAAGTAACTGAGAGGGTGGCCACAGCAGGCACAAAGCATGACTATGGCCCCATTAATCTTGGCATCTTTAACAATTAAATTACACAGTGAAGGGACCATTTCTACTCTTCCAAGTTTTATTTAAAAAGAAAAAAATCTTGTAAGATCTCCATGAAGACCAACTATCATCATCATGACAACATCATCAACTGAACAAGGATCCAATTCAGGATGTCGTGTCCTAGTTCCTCCCTGTACATGGTTTAAAAAAGTCAAACTTTCCCAGTGGGGAAGACTAGGACGCCGTCTACACTGAAATGGTGCTCAAGGCGGAGTTACAAAATCTGACGTCTGTCTTTTATTTATCCTTTTCTTTCTGTTCCTTCTCTTTCTTCTCCCGCTCAGCTTTAGCTTCCTCTTCCTCGTGTTTTTTGATCAGCTGTTCCACCTCCTTTTGTTTGAGGACTCGGATGATGGTCTTTCCGTTCTCTCTCGTTAGAGTGGCGATTTCCACTAGCAATAAACACACAGGTGTGTATTAAAAGCAGGCATACTTAGCAAACAAACTTAACAGGCCATCGCAATGTCATCTTCACACCATCCTGGCCTTAGCCCACAAGACCCTTCCTCGTTGTAAACATATTACAGTTCACACACACATTTATGGGAACAAAGTTATCTCTGTCTTGTAATGTTCGAGAAGCATTTTCAGTTATGCACACATCTGTTATCCACTCCCCCCTCTCTATACTAACCTCCTTCGCGGCTGTTGGAGCACTCCCTTAGATAGGAGGAGCCCTGATGGGATGGAGGTTAAGCACTTGGTGGCTAACTAAATGGTTGGTAGTTTGAATTCACTAGGTATTCAGTAGAAGGAAGATGAGGGAGGCAGTTTCACTAAAGATTTACAGCCTAGGAAATCTTATAGGAAAGCGCTCCTGTATCCGACAGGGTTGCCACTCCAGAATTCACTGCATGGCAATGGGCTGGGATTTGGAACCAAGGACATCAGCCAATCACTCCTGCGGGCCTGTTGTTAGTTGACAACCTGAGGGGATCACAATTTCTTTGTTGGAACCTCTGAAGGGTCATCCAGACTCTTCAACCAATAATACAGTGTTTCCCAAAGTGGAAGATCTGCTCCCTGGGGAATGCTGGGACACTCCAGGGAGGCTGCACGACAGATCCCTGTACTTTTCCCTGGATTGTGGGCTGCAGCACAATACCCTTGAATTACCAAGGAGGCGCTGCTGAGTAAGTCTTTTTCTGAGAAGGGGGCAGTAGGTCAAGTAAGTCTGGGATCCTACGAAATGATAGCGCTTGTGAAGGGCTTTTAAAATTCCTCTAACAAGCACAAAAAGCTGCTTCCGCTGCTATAGGCAAAAAAAGTGAACTTGATACCTGAAGGCGAACAGTGTTGCCTACCAAACACTGAGCTTATTTATTTATTTATTTATTTTTTGGCATCACTGCCCGCTGGTGGTGGGAGTAGGAGGCCCAGCCTTTGCTCCTGTGGAGCCGCTGCTGGAATTGAACCTTCATCCCAGTGGGCCACAGTCCCGCGCACAACCACTAGGCCACCGGGGCTCAGACTCATTGGGCTTTTTTAAAACAAAAACCAATAGGTTGATTTACGATAGCTTTAAAAAAAAAGTTAGACATTTTAATGTTTTACGTGGTCATACATTAAATACAACTTACCCATAAAAGGAATCCTTTCATTGGAACCATGGACTTAATTTTGAGGACAGCACAGACATATCCCTAATAAAAATATCACACACACACATACTATATACCTTCCTACACATTTTATCATATATACAGGTAGCAACAACTTAGGATATATTGGTTAAATTGAACTGCACTTACAACCATCTTTTTGTAAATCTTACTGTTAGCAATTTGTATTACATCCAAGGGGGTACCCCACCAAAATGGATTTTTCCCCCCAAAGCTATGTATTTACTTTTTTTTACAAAACCTTGCCACCTTCAAAGCACTCTTCATTATACCTACTACAGTTGTCAAATCTGTGTATTCCAATCTTGGAAACATTTTTTAAACTCATTCTTCTCTGTAGTAAAACTTCTGTCCTTTCATCTCTCTTCATTCAGAGAAACAAAAGCAAGGTCAGGCGAGGAAGGTACGTGGGGCAAGAGAGACCGCTGGGCTTTTTGCCAAAATCTGGAACACTGAGATGGCTGTGTGAGCAGGTGCATTGTGGGGGCAAAGTCAATCACCGTCTGTCACACAACTCAGGCCTTTTTTGCTGCACACTGGTATGCAATCTTTCCAGAACGAAGTTTGTCATCAACTGACCTTTCACCTTTTTGAAAAGAGAAAACCACTTGTGCACTTGTGATGTTCCCCATAGCGCTGTCATTTTATTTTATTTTTTTTGCATCACTGCCCTCTGGTGGTGGGAGTAGGAGGCCCAGCCTTTGCTCCTGTGGAGCCGCTGCTGGAATTGAACCTCCATCCCAGTGGGCTGCAGTCCCACGCATAACCACTATGCCACGGGGGCTCAGCCAGCGCTGTCATTTTAAAGCTATGTTCAACATCTCAACAGTTTCTGTGGCATTTTTCTAGAGCAGGAAACAAAATTTCACAGCTGCACGCACTTCTCTTCAACCGGTCAACACACAAAAAAAGTTTGAGTGAAACTGCTTTTACTAAGAAATTCAGCGTGACCAGAGAACCTTCCTCGGCGATGCCACTGGGTGCATCAACTCGGAGCGAGTTGTTCAACGCTCGCCTAGTGGGACAAATGAGTACTACAAATTCTGGTTCTTCGGAGGAACCCGCTCCAACATGTCACAGCACAGTTGTTGACCTGCTGATTCACAGACTTCAATGCTGACATACAAAGATCCGGATAATGGGACAATGATAATGAAAACTAAAGGGGGAAAAAATCTCCTCTGACTTATGATGGGAGTCGTCAGACCGAACTCCCTTCACCCTCACCCCCATTTACCTGGACACACAGCAGACATCACTACTGAAAAATCGTGACAACAATCACCACGCTTGAAAAGCACTGTGGGATTGTGGCCCAAGTCCTTGGGGCCACTGCCCTCACTCTGGAGCCAGGTACAAGGCCACCTCCCCAGCCCCTGAGTTTCCACGAACTTATACTGCGTCACGGCAGCAGCACTCACGCACGTGACTTACCTTTCTCAGCAGAAAGCTTACTGACGTCCATGGTCTTATTCAGCACCTTGATAGCTAAAGCAAGTGCAGACTTCAGGGTCATCTCTCCTTCTTTGTAGTCTTGCTTTAACATTGACACAGCTGCCTACAGAAACAGAGAATTAACACAGAACTCCCTTTCCTTTCTTTCTGCAAGTAGAACACTCTATTATAAAAGTCTTAACCGAGCCACGAGGAACCTATACAGACATGTCATGCAGATAATGAGGACCATTAGCACATGGTCATAACAATCTCTGAGGGTTTGCTGAGATACAGGGCTCTAATGAAGACATCCAGGATCAAAGAGAACTGTGCCAAGAACATGGCTAGCAGCTGATCAACAAAGCCAAGTTATTGCTGGAACACCCAAAGTGGGATGAGGCACTGTGATCGGGTCACGTATGTTTCGACACTGGAGCGTACTGTGGTCCAAAGGCTTGTCAAGGCAGTCATGCCATAACTCAAGACTATGCCACTACCCCCCAATGCGGTGATCTCCAACAAGAACACCCCAAGTAAGCTGCGAGGGAATGTGTCTCCCTGGACTGGGGAAGTAATCCCACTTTCCAACGCACTTGGTCTGAGAGCAAGACTATTCACATGGTTAATGGTCAGAGAGAATTCAACAGAGGCTTCATTCATGTGGGGATTGTCCTTTCCATTTTGATACTGTTAAGAATAGGGCTTGATGTCTGGAGTCTTAAAGGTTTGAAGATAAATAAGCAGCCATGGGGCTGAGCCCCAGTGGCGTAGTGGTTGTGTGTGGGACTGAGGCCCACTGGGATGGAGGTTCAATTCCAGCTCCCAGGAGCAAAGGCCAGGAGCAAAGGCTGGGCCTCCTACTCCCACCACTAGAGGGCAGTGAAGCCTAAAAATAAATAAATAAATAAATAAATCAGCAGCCATGTAGCTGAGAAGAAACAAAGTCCACATGGAAGTCCACACCAGCCTGCGTGACTATGTAGTGTTGACAGGATCAGGTATCAGGCATTCAAGAACAAAAAATCATATAATTGTGAATGAGGGGTGTGTGTGGAGTGGAGACTCAAAGCCCGTCCCTGCAGGCAACTGGACATCCCTTACAGAAGGGATGCGGGGAGGAGACGAGCCTGTCAGAGTAGAGTGTAGCAATGATACATACATACAACTTTCCTCTAGTTCTTAAATGCTTCCTTCTCCTCCACAATCATGATCCCAATCCTACCTTACAAATCCGGCTAGGCCAGAGGATGTACACTGGTTGGTACAGATAGGAATTGGAAACACAGGGAATCCAGGATAGATGAACCCCTCGGGACCAATAATGAGAGTACTGATACCAGGAAGGTAGGGGGAAGTTGGGGGGAGAATGGGGAACCAATCACAAGGATCTACATAAAAGCTCCTCCCTGGGGACATACAACAGAAAAGTGGGTGAAGGGAGATGATGGACAGTGTAAGATATGACAAAATACTAATTTATAAATTATAAAATGTTGGGGCTGAGCCCCGGTGGCGCAGTGATTGTGCGTGGGACTGCGGCCCACTGGGATGGAGGTTTGATTCCAGCTCCACGGAGCAAAGGCTCCTACTCCCACCACCTGAGGGCAGTGATGCCCCAAAAAACAAAACAAAAAAATTATAAAAAGTTCTTGAGGGATGGGAGGCAGGAAAGGAAGGGGAAAACAAAGGAGCTGATACCAAGGGCTCAAGTAGAAAGCAAATGTTTTGAGAATGATGATGGCAACATATGTACAAATGTGCTTAGCACAATGGATGGACGGATGGATGGTGATGAGAGTTGTACGAGTCCCCAATAAAATGATTTAAAAAAAATAGGGATTGGTCAGAAGAATGGTGGCTGAATTATTGGCAAGATAAGCAGCTAAGTCGATAGTCAAGATGACAGGGACAGAGAATCTCTTCCAAGAGATCCACGGTAAAAAGTCAGGGGGTCCATGAACTAAGAAAGGGGGGAAAACGTACACTTGTTCTAACATAGCCTTTCACCAACAACACCAGGCAGCAAACCCCTTTAGCATGAGTAGAGCCTGCAACGGTGGCACTCAGAAGTCACACACATCCCACTGAGGCTCAGGTAGCTCTCTCAGATACTGTCGATACCCTCTACTTTGAAACTGTTGTCTTGTAACAGGACAAAAATACTCACAGCACTATTATTTCCAATGCATGTGGCTTTCCAGCCGCCATAATTCCCACTGGGGTCACTCTGATAGAGCTGAAAGCCATAGTGTTTGTCCCAGCCAATGTACAGCAACGACACTCCAAAGGGCCGCTTTCCTTTCATAGAGAGAGGCAAAATCAGCAACAGTGTCAGTTTAGGGTCACAGTTACCTGAGCGCTGTGCAGGTGGCTAACCCCTTCTGTGTGAAGTGAAGCAGTCATTAAGTGCTGTGCTCTGGCCAAGGCAGATAAGCTCCACATAAATCCTGCCTTTGTTTCTAGGGTTGGGACATAGCCAGGTGAGGGAATAAAAGCCCCTGGGCTCCAGGGCTGAATCTTATTATTATGGAAAAAGCAATCTGTTTCTGGATTTGAAAGTATAACCTAAGTCTTTCAATCTCCTAGGAAGCACTAATGAAAATCTACAGGGCAGTCAAGCTTATGAAGCAGGAATTTATGCAAAGTACTATCTACTTACCTATTTAATGCTAATAACTGTTAGTTATCTTTAAAAAGTTCAAAATTCACCGATCATTTTAAATCCAAAATGAGTACCTCCAAACTGTGTGTATGCTTGCTTGATATCACACAGCGCTGTAACCAACTGCTCACAAGGAATTGGCTCCTGATATTGTAATAAATACCTAGGATTTCAAAAGATTAGGATGTAACTTTCTCTAAAGCACAGGCACCCCCAAAAAATCCACCCCAAACCCACGGCCACTGAGTCGATTACAGTGGAGTCGGTGTGCCCCACAGGCTTCTTAAGCTGACTGTCCCATCTTTCCTGAAGAGTGACTGCTGGGCCTGAACCAATGAACTCCTGGTTAGCAGCCTAATGCTTAAGCCACTGTGCCACCCAGGTTCCATTACAACACAACTAGGATATAAGGAAGACAGTCTCTCAAAAGAAATTTAAGGAGGGCTGAGCCCCGGTGGCGTAGTGGTTGTGCGTGGGACTGCGGCCCACTGGGATGGAGGTTCGATTCCAGCTCCACAGGGGCAAAGGCTGGACCTCCTACTCCCACCACCTGAGGGCAGTGATGCCAAAAAAAAAAAAGAAAAGAAATTTAAGGAGTTAATAATGATGGGTACAGAAAACGAAGAAAACATTCTAAAACTGATTGTGGTGATGACTGCACAACTTTTTCTTGATGTCATTTAACTATGAATTGTATGATCTGTGACTGACAGAACAATCAAACAGCTAATGTAAACATTTCTTCATTAAAAGAAATACATGCCACTGGGACGACATAACCTCATCACCACTAACGTGTGGATTTCGCCTCACAGGGGTCCCACAGGCTGGAGAACCACGCCCTGGGCTGTCCAAGGCCGTAAATCTTTACAGAAGAGATGGTGTCAACTTTCTCTCAAAGAGCAGCTGGTGGGTGGGAGTACTGATCTTATGGCTAGCTGCCCAACACTCAACCCACTGCGCCACCAGGGCCTATGTGTTCTAAATGCTCCAGTCCTCATAAACCAAAGTAACCAGACATCTCGCTTTTTGGGGAGCATCACTGCTCTCTGGTGTTGGCAGTAGGAGGTCCAGCCCCACTGCTGGAATTGAACCTCCGTCCCAGTAGGCCGCAGTCCCGCGCACAACCACTACGCCACCGGGGCTCAGCCGCTTTTTTTCTGGGGGAGGGGGGGGGAGGAGGGGGGAAACGGGACAATCACTGCCCTCTGGTGGGAGAGGGAAGCCCAGCCTTGCTCCTGGATTTGAACCGCCAACCCAGTGGACCGTAGTTCCGCAATCAACCACTATGCCACCGGGGCTCAGCTTTTTCTTTTTTTTATTTAAACATTTTATTTTTTTATTTTTATTTTTTTTTTTGGGGGGGGGGGCATCACTGCTCTCCGGTGGTGGGAGTAGGAGGTCCAGCCCCACTGCTGGAATTGAACCTTCGTCCCAGTGGGCCGCAGTCCCGCGCACAACCGGGGCTCAGCCCCAAACTCACGATCTTTCAGTTACTAGATCGCTAATGACTTTAACCTTTTCAAGAGTGAGTTCTCCTTGGAAACATCTCACCCATCTACCCGTTAAATATGCTACTGTCTCAAGGTGAAGGTAACGCTTTATAAATGTCCTAGAGAAATAGAGTAGTTTTCTGTTCACCCTTTCCAAGTAAAAAGGGTGGATCGTTCCACTACTGACACTGATTTAATATATATATACATATATATAAAATGCTTTTACACACACACTGTGACCATACCTTTGAGCGATGAGTCTGAGTTCATTAGTGAGGACATTAGCATCAGAAGTTATGCCGGCCACACTACAAGCCATGTCCCTTATAAGAAAGAAGAGCTTCATCAGTAAGCGAGAAGACAAACGCTGGTCAGCAGTCACACGTTACAGTCCTTCACTGCACACAACCCAACTTGAATGACTTTTACCACTCCACTGGGAACCCACCAAGCTTGCTTTACTCCTGACTTCCTTTCAGGCCCAAAGCAGGCGTTTTCTCTTTGCAGGAGGCTTTTAGCGTGCCGCCATTCGACGTGAAAAAGAAACGCACGCATCCTTCAGTTCCCAATTAGGTCTACAAGGGTCTTTGACGAGTTCGTGGGAAATTCCCTGATCTTTCACTTCTACCTCCCCAAGCAGTTGTTATCAGTGCCTTGTACCCAGGGTGAGGGCTGAACCCTGGAGTCAGGAGGTGGAGGCGGTGGTTTGGCCACTCAGACATCAGCGGTGTCATGCTCTGAGTTGTGTCTGCGAGTCTGCTTCCGTTGTCCAGGCTCGTTTTGTGCCACGGAGAGCATTGGTTCTTTGCCCCCTGTCCCTCCAGGGCTGCCCGGCTCCCCCATAGCCCAGTCCCGCTCTCACCTGCACAGCAGCCGAACAGTGGCTACGTGTGAGAGGAACAGGGCTTCAAAAGGCAGCCTCCCCCAGACCTACCATGCAGGGAGAGTTTGCCGCATAGCCAGCGGTCAGTGGCCCAGGCCAGCATGCTGGGCTGCAGTGCACAGCACCAGTTGTTCCTGAATCCACTGCACCTCATGGGGAACGACTCCATGGGGTCGCCGCAGGGCTGTACACCCTAGGTTTTTTCAGAGGCTGAGTCCTTAGGGGTTAATCGCCAGCCTTTTCTTCTGAGGAAGCTCTGCGGGAATTCAAATCTCCAACCAGCAGCAAAGAAAAGTAACCGGTTGTACCCCCAGGAGCCCCTAAGTGTACAGGGCTGGGCTCACTTGTTCACAGAACTGGAGAAGACTCAGCAGGACGCAACAAAGTCCCTAAGGAGCTGTTCTAAACTAGACTGTGAAGCAGGGTCCCCCCTTGCTGATAATTGGCTTTCCCACTCCGGAAGTAAGAAATCTGAATTTACATTTGACTAATAACAGTGAGCACAAGAATGAAGAAAATGTTCTAAAACTGACCATGGTGAGGATTGTACGACTCTTCCTGGTGTGGCTGAGCTACTGAATTGTGTGATAATGTGAATTATATGTCCATCAAACTATCTAAGAGGGCAGGGGGAGAATCCACATCTGAACCCTGTTAGAGTCACCTGGGGAATCTCATTAAGATGCATTTTCTGTGTACACAGGTTTTACATTTTGGGGAGGGGCCTCACTGCCCTCTGGTGGTTGTGGGAGCTACCCTGCCTTGCTCCTGAAGAGCTGTCACTGGATTTGAACCACCAAGCCAACGGGCCACAGTCCCGCACTCGACCACTACGCCGGGGCTCAGCCCCGCTTTTTTTTAAAAAAGAAAAAAAAATCTTCAGTTTCCTCATTCCTCAAGTCTAAATGTATTTTTTTTTTTTTAAGTAAAACTGTAATGGACTTGGGAATCTTTAAAGACAAGCCAGCTCATCCTAAAGAATAGTACGTAAGGGCTGAGGCCCGGTGGCCTAAGTGGTTGAGTGTGGGACTGCGGCCCACGGGCTTGGCGGTTCAAATCCAGCAGCAGCTCTCAGGAGCAGCACTGGGGAGCGCCTATGACCACTAGAGGCAGTGATGCCCCCCCACCCCCCAAAAAAAGAAGAGCATATAAAATCACCTTATATGGGGGCTCATATAACTCATCACAATCCATACATACACCCATGTGTCAAACACTTTAGGGCATTTGTTTCTCTCATCGTTCTCAAAACACTTGCTTTCTACTTGAACCGCTGGTATCCACTCCTCCCATATATATATTAAATAAAGAATGTTGGGGGGGGATAAAAAGCATTTTCAGATTCAGGATTATCTTGACTGACAAGGCAAAACCTCAGCAGGGTGGACACGAATGAAGCAGGACCGTGCTCGGCTTTACAGGCCTGCCAGTTGCCAGACCAGGGACTGAGGGCTCTGCCCTGACTTTAAACCATCACTACCTCTCAGGAGGCTTGGCAAAGTTAATAATTAGTAGAGGATGGCACAGTCCAGATCTGCCTCAGCCTGTGCACCCTACCAAGTTTTCTCCTCTAAGTGCTTAGTCGTGAACTTGACACAAACGCCTGGTCCTTATGTGAGAGCAGGCAGTGCTTTATGACTCTCTCCCCCAGAGTCTCACTTACTCGTTGAGTTTATAAATCTTCTCGGAAAAAAAGACTTCATCAAGAAGCTTGTGGATGTTCCGTCTCTCGGCTGCCAGCAGAACACCATCATTTGCTAAAATCCCCAGACAGGTGCCCGCATGTCCGATTGCTTCCATGGCATATTCAACTTGGTACAGGCGCCCTGCATGGAACAAACATAAGAAACTAGGACTGTGTCCACGGGGAATTCACAGGCCCCAGAGAAATCACGGAAAACAGCAGTGTCAGTGCAGGACCGATGAGCAACCGGTGACCAGACTGAAGTACAAGAAGAATGAACAACTTAGCAAGTGTTAAAAGCTCACAGATTTCCCTGCCCTCCCACCCTGCTAAAAGCCTAACCCTTAAAATGAACCATTTCTATTTACCCTCTGGGGAAAATATTGTGGTCCTCGAGTCATATCTTCGAGACTGCAAAAGAAGAACACAGGAGAGGATTTTCTTCTCAGAATGTAACACAACCCCCCATCAGCCCTGGCACACACTGTGTGAGAAAACACAGAGAAGTCACCAGCCTTCTCTCCTCCCCTTTCATTTTAATTTTTTCACACATGGCCATAATTTGAGTTACAAACAATACCCGAGCCCCAACCTGAGCACCGCAGACACTCCCTTTCAGAAACAACAACAAACAAAAAAACAAATGCAAAGTTTGTCGCCAATGCAAAGTCTATCAGTGATATTTTTCAAAAGCATGTGTTCACTTTGTGTCTCTGTTGCCACATTCTGGCCACACTCACATTACAAGCTTTTTCGTAATGCTATTGCAGATGACACAGACTACAGTATAGTGTAAATGTAACCTTTTTTTTTGGGGGGGGGGGGGTGTTTGGCAGGGATCACTGCCCTGGTGGGAGTAGGAAGCCCAGCCTTGCTCCTGGATTTGAACCGCCAACCCTATGGGCTGCAGTCCTGCACACAACCACTACACCTCCGGGGCTCAGCCCGCAAATGTAACTTTTACGTGCACTGGGAATCCAAAAGCTTTCCCATGGCTTGCTTTATTGCAGTATTTGCTTTAATGCAGTGGCCAGAAGTCAAAGTTGCAACATCTGGGAGATGTGGCTACATTTATCACACAACAGTTTCACTGCACCGTTTATGTGACTCACCATGCTTCCTGTCTTCTATATAATTCCTGTAAAAAGGAAAAGGGAGCAGGATTAGAATGCAACTTCACAATTTAAAAAGTATTTTCTGACTTGAAAAAAAAAAAGTAGTAATTCCTTGCTCCTGTCATTCAGCCAAAGTTTACTGTGCCCGAGGGAAGTGTCCAGCCCCGCACTCTGTACAGAAACACCAGGTGAGAAAAGGGATGGCAGGATGGTAGTCAGGTAAGGCCCGCAGACTCATCAGTGAACTACAAAGCAGCCTGAGAGGTGGGGCAAGGACAGGGATGGAGAAAACCAGGGACGCTGGTCTTGGAGAAAGGAAATGAGTCTTCAATTATCCCATACAAGCACAGACGAGGGGGCAGAAACGACAGGCGGCGAAAATGCTACAGTTTTGCAGAGCTCTGAATGCCAGGTCAGGCGGCTAAGGCTTTCCGGGGAGACCTCTAGACCTGAAATTTGGGGGACTCTTCTGCTTCCACACAACGACTCCTGGAAAGGGGGTACCAGAGCTTCCTTGGAAAGCTGAGTCTCTCTAAAGTCCCTGTTTCCAAATCGCTGGAACAGCGAGAATTAAACTGGACGCTAAGCAGGAATAAATAGTTACAGGCGGCCCCTAAGTCCAGGTAAAAAACTTTTGCAGTTTTATCCATCAGGCAGCGAGGCCCCCCCGCCGAGGCGGCGTCCGAGGCACAGAGAGACGCGGACGGGCGCGCTCCAGCAGAGTGAGCAGTTTGGGGTGTTACAAGCGGCAGGTGCAAGGTTAAGAAGGGTAACCCCGAAAGCACAGGTTAGGGGAGACCCGATGAAGGTTCCGGACTCCCACGCCCGCCGCCGGGCACAGGCGGCCTGGGGATCCACCCGCCGCGCCAGAAACGCTCGCGTTCCCCGAGCGGGGCTCGCGAGGCGGAAGCAGCCCTGGAGGGCACCCCGGCCCGACCCCGGGGGTCCCGGCTCGGCGCAGGGGGGCACGACGGTGGCCGGTGGGAGCCAAGTGCCGGCGGCCGGTCGGTGGTGCAGAGTCATCGTGCCCGCGGGTCCTCGGCAGCGGCAACAGGCCGGGGCCGAGCCGGTCTCGAGCCTCACGACCCGCGCCCGTGAAGAGCGTGGCCAGGCTCCCGCAGGTCCCCGGGGGCGGGGGGGGAGCAAGGACTCACCGGCGGGCAGACGCTGACGAAGGCAGGGCCACACGGAGCGCGTTACTCTGGGGGGAAAGGAAACCAGCGCCGCGGCCCGAGGATCCGCTGCGAAAGATGGCTTCCGCGCGTGCGTAGAGCCACCCGGAGGCGGGGCAACCGAGGACACGGAAGTGATCTCGGGGGCGGGGCAACCGAGGACGCGGAAGTGATCTCGGGGGCGGGGCAAGCGCAGGACGCAGACGTGATCTCGGGGGCGGGGCAAGCGGAGGACGCAGACGTGATCTCGGGGGCGGGGCAAGCGGAGGACGCAGACGTGCCCCCGGGGGCGGGGCAGCCGAGGACGCAGACGTGCCCCCGGGGGCGGGGCGAGAGCTGGTTCCCGGAGCCGGGGCTGGGCAGGTGGGGTGGCGGGCCGCAGGCTGGGCTCCAGCGGGTGACAGCGCGGCGCCGCCGACGTGAGGAGGCGGGCGGAGAGGCCCTCCCCGCAGAGAAGGCGGATTTGTGGCCGACTCACACTGCACTTCCACTTTCCCTCTCCACTCCTCAGACCCCACCCCTTCCCGGTGTGTGCCCCCAAGGGGTTCCCATTCAGACGTGGACGTTCGTCCTGCCACTTCTCAGTTCACTTCCCGAAGCTGGCCTCGACCTTTACTGCAGATACATTGCTTTTTTCATACATAAACCATACGACGCAAATTACGGTGCTTTGGCGGGAGCGTGCGCCTTGAGGCCCTGCTCTGCCCCGTACCTGATCAGATAGGCTTCCTCTCAGCCCACCTCGGTGTAGACCACCGCCGTTACTAATGGCAGAAACAGGGCCAGTTAGCAAACTGACAGCTGACCCCTGTGCAGGAATTTTTTCTTTTTCCTTTCCTTCAATAATTTTTTTTTTTTAATTCTCCGGTGACGTAGTTGTTCTTGTGGCGGCTAAGTGCAACAAAGGTATTCAAAGCTAGAATGTTTTTTCTGTAGAGGATGAGAGGATGAATGTTGTCAGGATAATGACACAGATTGCATTTTCCATGATCACTTCAACATCTCTCCTTACCTAGGCTTCCGTCAAGAGCTGTGTTTTCTGTCCCCTTTGCCCTAAATCTGGGTGGACTTGTGATTACAATGGAAATGACCTCCAGGGCTATGTTGTGTGATGGGCTACCAAATGACTGAGTGGAACTACGCAAACAAGAAAGGTGTTTGTGGTCTACCACGGGGACTACACAGCTTGTTAATCTTGCAAATAAGGTACATGGCCCCCAGGTGGGGATTGGATCATGTAAAGAAGTTGGGACAGTCACAAGGGGCTTGGTCAATTTTGCCATCCCACTAGATTTTAAATGAACCTTCAAGATAAAACGAACCATGTAGGAAGTGTAAGGGCAGAACCTCCCCACCACCAGGAAGACAGGAATGCAAGGTCACGGGTGGCTGGTCATGGTTCAAGCCCACCAGACACCCTTTGGGCGGAAGATGAGGTCACCTGCTTGCATCAAGAGGGCCAATCATAATCAATGGCACCAAATGATATATGTAGAAGTGGTTGAACTGAAGAATGCATTGTTGTGTTTATTTTTATCAAAACTGGGGGGGGGGGGGAACTACCCAAATGACAATGAGTATGGAGAAAATGTTCTGAAATTGTGATAAAGATTATATAACTCGGGGGCTGAGTCCCGGTGGCGTAGTGGTTGTGCGCGGGACTGCGGCCCACTGGGACGGAGGTTCAATTCCAGCAGTGGGGCTGGGCTTCCTACTCCCACCACCGGAGAGCAGTGATGCCCCCCCCCCCCAAAAAAAAGATTATATAACTCGGGCTCAGCCCCGGTGGCGGAGTGGTTGTGTGTGGGACTGCGGTCCACTGGCTTGGTGGTTCAAATCCAGCAGCAGCTCTCCAGGAGCAAGGCTGAGCCTCTCACTCCCATCAGAGGGCAGTGATGCCCCACCTCAAAAAAAAGATTGTATAACTCAAGAGGGGCTTATACCAAGGGCTCAAGTAGAAAACAGTTGGAAATGAAGATGGCAACATGTGTACAAATATGCTGGATACAAATGATGTCTGGAATGTTACAAGAACTCTAAGAGCCCCCAATAAAATTGAAAAAAAGATTGTATAACTTTTCTTGATATGGCTGAAGTATTGAATTGTGTGATAGTGAACAAAGTGCCAATAAAACTTAAAAAAATAAGATTTAAAAACTCAGGCTCAGGGTTGAGCCCCAGTGGCGTAGTGGTTGTGCGCGGGACTGTGGCCCACTGGGACGGAGGTTCAGTTCCAGCGGTGGGGCTAGGCCTCCTACTCCCACCCCCAGAGAGCAGTGATGCCCCCCCCCAAAAAAAACAAAAAAGCCTTAGGCTCAGAATAAAACTCACTACCCATAAAAAAAAAAAAAAAGACTTCCAGCCTACAGAGGGTGGCTATGAGTCAACAGTAGTATTTTCTCTTTTTTCCCTAATGGGATGCAGGTTGGTGAGACTGAGGATAAAGCTTGAGCAGAAAGACCCTTGAAAGACCAAGGAGCCCCTGCTATTGATTCCCCCAACCGGAACTGGGCTTTCTTCTCATGGTTGAAGGACCAGGGCCCTGGCATGTGTAGAAGCACCTTCATTTTTGCAGTGTTCTCCACACAGACTAAAAGGACGCCAATGAGTTTTTCAATGACATGGGATTGGTTGTTAAATGAAAAAAAAACATGAGTCAAATATCAATGCAGACAGCATGTATTGAAAATAGTGGTCACAACATGTGCACAGGGAACCAAGTGAAGGGGCCTCCATGCTCCCGGGCCCAACTGAGGCGGCCATCTGGTGAGTTTCCTGGACTAGAACACAGAAACGGAGTTTCAGCCATTCTCTAGTCCTCATGGCATGGTCCGGCTAGACACAAACCCTAAGCCCTTCCATCTGAGGTCATCTTGTGCTTTGATTGGAATGTTCTCATTTGTTGCTCCTCATGAGGCAGGGAGGGGACGGGTGGGGGGGTGAACACGTGTGTAGGGGAAGCCTGTAGTGATTAGATGACAGGGGTCCTCAAACTTTTTAAACAGGGGCCAGTTCATGGTCCCTCAGACCGCTGGAGGACCAGTTTTGGTTTTTTTTTGGCATCACTTCCCTCAGGTGGTGGGAGTAGGAAGCCCAGCCTTTGCTCCATGGAGCTGGAATCAAACCTCCATCCCAGTGGGCCGCAGTCCTGTGAACAACCACTATGCCACTGGGGCTCAGCCTCCAGACTAGTTTAAAAAAAAACTATGAACAAATTCACTGCGGGCCTGGGATGGGTTGGCTGCTAAGCAGGACAGCAGCAGCAGCAGCAAAAACACTTGGCAGGCCGGATAAATGTCCACATGCGGCCCACGGGCTGTAGCTTGAGAACCCCTGGATTAGAAGCACGGCCTTCACCAGAGTGTTGGTTGAAGCCCTGGCACTCTCAGGAAATTCCTCCACCTTTTTACGTCTTAATTTTGTTCCTCTTGGAATTAGGGATTCATGCACAAACATCATGGGCTTGTTGTGATGAGAGAAAATGCATGTGACGTGTACTTTGTGTTCAATAAACGTTGACTTCGATTATACAGTTTTAGAAACTTAGCTCCCTGGTGGTGCTGTGGATCAGGCACTCAAACCCGCCAGCCACTCCTGGGGAGAAAGAAGAAACTCTGACTTAATGCCAGTGTGTCTGGATTATGTTGTGCTTTGTTTTGATTAGAAATTTAGTAGGGCAAGAACTATTATCTACATTTCTGTGATTCTGTGAGTTTTTTAATCTAAACTTTGATGATCCCCAGAATCAACAGGGCTCATCAATTACAATTGGCAGGGACACATAAAAATTACTGTATTGTCTTGAGTTTGCGTAACCTGGAATATGATTCAGTCATTATTCATTTGTGTAAGTATTGAGTCCCTACGATGTGCCAAGCACTGTGCTCGATTTGCAATGTCATCCTATGGAATCCTCAGAATTGTGTTATCTTATGTGGTACATATTACTACTGTTATATCTCATTAGAGAGACAAGGACTGAAGTATAGAGAAGTTACAAATGGTACCACTGAAAGATACGAGGAACTTTAAACTTAGTCCCTCACTCCCTGACTCATAGGGACCGTACAGGACTAAGTAAAACTGCCCCTGATAACTCTTGAGACTGTAACTAATTCTTTATGAGAGTAGAAAGCCTCACCTTTCTTCTGAGGAGAGGCGGGCTGTTTTGAACTACTGACCTTGTGGTTAACGGCCCAATACATAATCCACTACACACCAGGAGAGCTCCTAAAAGGACATCTAGTTTGGGGACTATAGATGGGGGGGAGAGAGAGAGAGAGAGACTATCAATGCCTCTTGATACATATTGACAGTGATGACAACTACCAA
>PVJH01024696.1:0-18736 GCA_004026705.1 Nesogale talazaci
GAGAAGTGCTCTGGAGTCTCCATGCTATGTGAGCAGATAGCCTCATCATTCCCCTGAGGAGCACTGATGAGTTTGAACCACTGACCTTAACATCCAAACCAATACCTACTAGGCCATCAGGACTCCCTGATAAAGTCTACATACACACAGAGGAAATTTTCAGGTCCCTCCTACAGTATGTACATGAGTGGAAAAAATGTTGCACATACAGTCCAGTAATGTGCTCATTTTTGAAGGCTGTCATAATAAATTCCAATACACTCAGCTGCTACCCGCCAAGACCTCCAGATTTATTAGCTCACACTCTCTGGAAGTTAGAAGTCCAGTATCATTGGATCGGGGAGGCATTTTCCACCTGGGACTTGGGGTCCTTTTCCAAGCTCACTGGCTGTTGAAAGAATTAATTTATTCCTAACCCTCTCCCTGTGATCCCCTCTTGGTTTGAGCCAGCAATGCTGTGTCAAATCCTTCTCTTGACTGAAATCTCTCTGACTTCCTTTTCTGTCCTCAGGTAGAAGAAAGCTCTACTCTTAAGTGCTCATATAA
Source organism: Nesogale talazaci (assembly GCA_004026705.1). Taxonomy (NCBI): domain Eukaryota; kingdom Metazoa; phylum Chordata; class Mammalia; order Afrosoricida; family Tenrecidae; genus Nesogale; species Nesogale talazaci. The sequence continues at coordinate 547 of PVJH01024696.1, forward strand.
TTACATCGGACCCATCCAGATGATCCAGGATAACCTCCCCATTATAAGGTCAATTGGTCAGTAGCTTTAATTACATCTACAAAGTCCTTTGATTGTGTACCATAACACAATGGTATCAAAGGACAAAGAGGACCAAATTTCTGCCACAATCAGGATACTAAAAAAAATTATAAACCATTATCAATTGAGATTCATTTTAGGAATGAAGTGCAACTTATTATTAGACATATCTATGAAAATAATTGATTATTTAATATGTCAAAGAAAAACATCTTAAAAGATGCTAGAAAGATGAGATATTTTGAGTTCATAGAATTATATGCTAATTAGATGGACATTAGGCCTCTACTCAAGTACTCCCTCAATGCAAGAACACTTGGTTCTTCTAACCTGGCATTCCATGATGCTCACCTTCCTGACACAATCGCTGAAGACAAAGCAGGTGCATACAAACGTGGTGAAGGACGCTGATGATGCCTGGATATCAAAAGATATAGTGCTTGGGGTCTTAAAGGGTTAAAGATAAACAAGCAGCCATCTAGCTGAGAAGTAACAAAGCCCACCAGTCTGTGTGATCACGAGGCGTCGAGAGGATCATGTATCAGGCATCAAAGACCCAGAGCAAAAAAAAATTGTATGATTGTGAACGAGGGGGAGTGTGGAGTGGAGACTCAAAACCCATGTGTAGGCAACTGGACATCCCCTTACAGAAGAGTCTTGTGGAAGAGATGAGACAGCCAGGGTGTAGTATAGCACTGATGAAACATACAACTTTCCTCTAGTTCTTTAAGGCTTCCTCAAAAAAAAAAAAAAAAAAAAGCTTCCTCTACTATCATGACCCCAATTCTACCTTATAAATTTGGCTAGACCCAAGCATGTACACAGATACTGATAAGATCTGGAAACACAGGGAACCCAGGACAGATGAACCCCTCAGGACCAAATGGAGAGTAGCCATACCAAGAGGGGAAGGGGAAGGTGGAGGGAGAAAGGAGGAACTGATCACAATGATCTCCACGTAGCCCCCTCCCTGTGGTATGGACAACAGGAAAGTGGGTGAATGGAGACATTGGTCGGTGTAAGACATGACAAAATAATAATAATTTATAAGTTGTCAAAGGTTCATGAGGGAGGGAGGGTGGAGGAAGGAAGGGGAAGTGAGCTGATACCAAGGGCTCAAGTAGAAATCACATGTTTGGAGAATGATGAGGGCAACAAAAGGTACAGATGTGCTGGACACCATGGATGGATGTGTGGATTGTGATGAGATGTACGAGCCTCCATCCAAACGAGTTTTAAAAAAAGAATTAGATGCTAATTTCATAAACATTGCAAACTTAAAGCCAGTGGATAAGAAGGCTGGTGGTGGTAGACGGTTGCACGTTGTGCCGCTAATGAAGGTCAGTAGTTTGAAACCACCAGTCTCCTCATGGATGGTTTTCTACTCCTTTAAAGATTTCCAGGCTCAGAAGCCCAAAGGGGAAGTTCCACCCTGTCCTATAGGGTGACTATAAGCTGGAATCGCGTCGATGACAGTGAGTTTGAGGGGTTTGGGTTAAAGCGGCAGTGCTTTAAAGGTGGCACGCCAGGGTAGCCCCTGAGGTCAGAAACAAAACACACCTGTCCATCATGATCTGGCCTGCGCCTGCCCCAGAACTGCCTGCTGGTGCAATTAGGCAATAGAGTACAATGAAAAGCATCACCATGGAAGAGGAAGCGGCAGAGGAATCATTATTTGTATATGACATAACCCTCCACTTGAAAAATCCAAGAGAATCAACTGGAAAACTATAAGAAACAGTAAGGGCGTTCTAAAGGAGGACTGGCGACAAAATAAAGAAGCAAGTGTGACGACTTTATTACCCTGTGTTACTCTTGGTATACTAGAGAAACAAATTCGTAAACATGCATAAGTATATAAGAAAGAGTTTGGGGCTGAGCCCCGGTGGCATAGTGGTTGAGTGCAGGACTGCGGCCCATTGGCTTGGTGGTTCAAATCCAGCAGCCGCTCTCCGGGAGCAAGGCTGGGTAGCTACCACAACCACCAGAGGGCAGTGATTCCCTCCCCCCCAAAAAAGAAAGAGTTTTATAGAATGATAATTGTACATTAAGAAAGCATTCCAACCCAGTCCAGTCCAAGCCCACAAGTCTGATATTAGCCCATATGTCCAATACCTGTCTATAAGTCCTCTTCAGACTCACAAAACACATGCAATGACACCAGGACAATCGCAGGCCAGTGGGTGCAGAGTCTTGTGTATCCAGTGGTGGTAGAAGCATCTCAGCACTGGTACGGGTTTCCCAGTGGCTCCTCCAGTCTCCAGGGCTCAGGGTCTATCAGCATGCCGCCATGTGTCTGATCAGCTGCAATGTCTCCCAGGGAGTGAACCGAGAGAGATAGTGCCTCCAAGAAGGAATGACCACATTTCCCAGAACTCTCAGGAGGAGGCCATGCCCACACAGAGGTCTCCTTGACTATCTCCAGATTGACAGGCTAGACTCCACCCCTAAACTCTTAATCCTCAGATTGACACCAGATTAGGGGACTGCCACGACCCAAATACCCAGTTAGATGAAAAGATCTCCTCAGAGTCCTGATAAGGACAGCAAAAGGTCATATCTGAGCCCTGAAGCACAGCGTTGCGGGTTTCACCCTGTTTTCGTGAGGGAAGCCTTTAAGGGCCAAGATCATAAGCTCAAACACAACGACGATCACTATGGCGGTACAGGATCAGACAAGGAGTCACGACGAGTCGGGGTCAGCGTGCCGACACCGAACAGCAGCGGTTTCATGAGGACACAGGCGGTGCAGGGTCGTGTCACAGTGCAACAGATCAGCCTCTCCATCGAAGGTAGTTCCGGTGAAAAGTGCTATGGTGGGCCTCCTTTTCGACACGATAACCAGTTTAGAGTGCTTACTTGGGTAGTAAGTGTATAGAAATAAAGAAGAGGGGCTGAGCCCCAGTGGCGTAGTGGTTGTGCGCGGGACTGCGGCCCACTGGGACGGAGGTTCAATTCCAGCAGTGGGGCTGGGCCTCCTTCTCCCACCGCCGGAGAGCAGTGATGCCTCCCCACCCCCCCAAAAACATAAATAAATAAATAAAAAGGAAGAGTAATGAGAGGGCCTTGCCTGCCATTGTCTATTGAACATAAGAAAAGGGTTGAAATTTTACACAGCAGAAACAGATGATAATACAAGAGTTCAGAAATAGCCCCCGACTGTCATGCACACCGAAGTTCCATTTAGCGGGGGGAAGGGCTGAGTATTTAACCCTTGACTGGGACCCAAATAGGTAACAGATGGGAACAAAATAATTGGACTCACGTCACTCACATTGGATGTGCCACTCATAAAAATAAATATTGGTTATATCGGAGACTTAAATGTAAAAAAAAAATCAAATGGTAAAGACAAAGAAAAGGTAAGTTGAGTTGAATAACACTTACTAGGAAGGCAAAAATTAAACTCAAAGCGGACTCCCTGTTCACAGGTGCTTGGGAGGGAGGGACTGGAGGCTAAGAGACATTCCATTTTAGGAACATATAAAAGACCTTGTCAACTCGAGGCTGTAGGTTAGAAGTCTAATACGGGTCTCCTGGACTAAGATCAAGGTGACCACTGGGGCTGCAGAACCCCCCCATGACCGAGACCGTCCCAGGAGGGGACAGGACAAGGACCAGGAGCTCACCTGTTGGGCTTCAGACAGTCAGTTTGCAGCAGTTGTGCCTGGTCCAGGTCCCTCGGGTAATCGTGCAGCACCCACCCTCGCTGAATGCAATCCTCCTGGTTCAAGCGGTGAGTGAGGACCTTCAGGATGACGCTGTCTGGGACTGCGGAGAAAAGAAGGCAGCTGGAGGCCCGGTGGTTCCAGGTTCTTGCTCCTGAGGACACAGAAGCCTGGGGAGGGTCTTCTGGGTTCATAGTCTCCGGACTGTCTACTCTCATTTGAACTGCGTGAACTGGTGAACAGCTGGGTGGAGTGGAGCCGCCTGGGACCATCTGGAGAAGTCGGTGGAGGCCCGCCACCCATAATCCTCCGCGACACAGAGAAGGCAGCTTGTCATGGGGCAAACCTGACTTTCTACGGACCTTGAGAAGGTGTCCTCCCCATCCGGGCAGCCTTCTCCCCATCTCAAGAATCCATGTCTTTATCCCAAGCCTTTTCACAGAGACATCTCAGGCCGGCCCGGTACACCTTGATGTGCTAGGCTCTATCAGCAATGGTCACGCCCCTTCACCCCCCCCCCACCCCGCCCTCCCCTCTTTGATGTTGGGAATGAAATCTCTCTCAAGAATACCAGCTCTACTTCTAACCAGAGACTGAAATAAAGTCCTTGGGAAAATGAAATATTGAAAGAAGCCTCTTGTTTACATTACCACAAGTGACATTTCTCTGAAATTTATATCTCTCTTCCCAGACTCATTAAAGAGCCCATGTTGCTAATGTACTGCGTTCTAGCAATTTGCACTCCATTTCCTGCACTTTGCACTCATTTTCCCAGAAATACTTGGTAAATATTACCACTGTGTGCGACGATGGTGGGCCCCAAGGTGAGGGGGTTTCCTAGCGTTACGACGACAGACCGAGTGCTTCACCGTTTCTTTAGAGACTCACTGCCTTCTTCCCCAGAGCCCTCGGGCCCATGGGCAGGCAGGAGCCCCCGGCCGGGGCTAAACCTTCAAGCCAGTGGGCAGGATGCCCTCAGGTGGGTTTGCAGGTGAGACACAAGGAAAAGCATTGCAGCCGCTCTCCTCCCTGGTGGTGTTTTGCCCTTGAAGCTGACCCTGACTTGTAGACATGTACCAACCCCGAGGACAGGGTAGGGCTACCGCAGCCTTGACCAAAGCAGACTGCCACCTCTCACTTCTACAGAAGGGCTGCAGGGTTCCAACCGCGGCCCTCTGGGTTAGCAGCTGGATACTGTGCAACCAGTGTGCGCCAGGTTCCTTTGCACAAAGAACCATACCTTCTCTTCTAAGTATTTTACGTTTCCCTGGACTTTAAAAAACCAACGAACGAAGGCAGCTTCCCCCTTTTTCTCCTGGTCTTCAGGAAAAAGCAGAAAGGAGTCTTTGCTCATCAAAAGCACCTGGCGGGCTGAGCCCTGGTGGCGTAGTGATTGTGTGCAGGACTGTGGCCCACTGGGACGGAGGTTCAATTCCAGCAGTGGGGCTGGGCTTCCTACTCCCACCACCAGAGAGCAGTGATGCCAAACAAACAAACAAACCACGCACCTGGTGATGGACAATCTAGTAGTAGCAGGGTCTTAAAACTTTATAAGTGGCCATCCAAGAGGCAACAATTGGGCTCCACCCATATGGAACAAATGGGAATAAAGGAAAACAGAGACTCAGGGCAGAACCGACTCCACACGACTAGTTGAGAGCTCACATTCTCTACATTCCCATTTGCTTGGGGACCAGAACTAGATGGTGACCAGCTCCTCCCAATCAATGTTCCACCCAGGCACATAACAGAGGATCCCAGAGAGTGTGGAAGAAGAAGCAAAACCCCAAGTCTTCAAACGCAATACAGACCAGGTGCATTGCTTTATAGAACCCCAAGGACTGCTGCCTTGAAGTACTCTTTAAACTCGGCCCTGAAACCACTCCCGGAGGCTGCCTCTAAGCTAAGCGACAGATTGGCTCATGGAATCAATAGTATCACAGGGGACTGCTGTGCTCCTTATGAAAATCATGAAACATAGAAGCCAGACAGTCAATATCTATCCTAGCGCAAAGAGGAGAAAGTTGAGGGGATAGGGAAGCCAGATTAAGGGAAAAGGGACAACCAGAATGGAAATAATGAGAATGCTGATACATTGTGAAAAATAAATCAAAGTCAGAATCATTTGCACACACACACACACACACACAAACCACACAAAAAAGTGCTCATTGTCCTCACGTCCATTTCGACTCATGGTGTCCTTACCTCGGGTTTCTGAGTCTGTAAATCTTTATGAGAAGAGATAAGACTCATCTTTTTCCTGCGGAGAAGTAAGTGGGCTTGAAGTACCAACCTTGAAGTTGGTGGCCCCGTGCCTAACCAACAATGCCACCTAATTTGCTGTGTAAATGCTCATCAAAAACAGCATGATTTTTTAAATAAAAGGAGATCTATCTAACCTGTGTGAGAAACTGATACGCCTCCTCACACCCCTTCCCCCGCGTTCCCGGACTCCCTGGCTCTCGGAGGATGACAAGCGCACACTCGGACCCCCGGCTGGCAGGGCCCTATGAGGTCTGGACTTGCTTCCTTTCTGGATGGGCCTCTCCCAGGTCCTGAGGGCCCCTCACCCAGGACACCCTCCCCACACCTGCCCTTGGATCTGGACACCTGAAACCTTTGAGTCCTGGTCCGCCCATATGTCTCCTTCTGAGTGCATATTCTTGTTAGTGGCTCTGAGGCGTCCTTTGAACAGCAACTCTCTCTCTATATAACATGAATTACAAAATAGCTGCTGTTTTAACACCTGAAAGCTGTGCAATTCCATGGGATTAATTAATTGCCGTGCAGCCGCCATCACTATCCATTTGCAAATGGATTTGCAAGGTCATTTTCATGACCTTGAAGAACATCGCAGCATCCCTTAGAGTCCAGGGTTCTCAACCTTCCTGATACTGCCACCCTTGCACACAGCTCCTCATGTGGTGGTGACCCCCCCCCCCAAACATAAAATTATTCTAGTGGCTACTTCATAACCATCATTTTGCTACTGTTACAAGGCAACCCCTATGAAAGGGTCATTCCACCCCAAAGGGGTCACGACCCTCAGGTTGAGAATCACTGCTTTAGATGATCAGTCTTCAACCTTTCCTTCCTCCAGCCCCCAGTAACCACTGATAAACGTTGTCTCTGTGCATTCGCCTACTTTAAATATTTCGTCGAAGTGGGACCATATACTACTTCTCCTTTCCTATCTGGATGGTTTCGTTTTGCATCATGTTTTAAGGTGCCTCCACGCTGTGACCTGCATGAGCACGTCATCTCTCTGGACAGCTGCATCACACCCCACTATAAGACTACATCACATTTTGTTTATCCGCCTGTTGATGGACATCTGGGTGGTTTTCCCCTTTGGGCTGTTATGAATAATGCTACAATGAACCATTGGCGGGCACGTAGTTATTGGAGTCCCTTCTTCCAATGCTCTTCTCTGGTGAATTCTTCTATGCTATGCCTGCCTCTCCCTAGCTAGACTGTGGATTCCACCAAGACAAAAGATTGCGTCTGTCTCATTGCTCGGTGTCCAATGTGGTGCCTGGTGCACGGCCAGTAGGGAGGGACGAAGCATGGAGTTTTCCCTTTTCATAATGTCCCTGCGACTAAGGCCAGTATGTTGAAACCCACTTGACTGGACTTTGGGGTCTGCAGCTGGTAGAGGGGAAAGAAGATGGGGTTTGGGTTCTCAGCTGTCGGGGACCTCATCTCTGCCCTGGCCTATGGACTGACCTTTCCCTGGTCTTGACGAGGTCCCCTCCCCGAGTGTAGTCCCCTAGCTCAGAGAGTCAGGGTGTCCTCATTCTGGGGACACCAGGATGCTACTCCAAGGGGAATAGCCGCATTTGTCGTGGTGGGGTTAGCACTGCAGATAAAGTTCCGGGCATACAGCAGACGCTCAAAGATGGAGAGGCCTGCTTTTCATTCAGAAGCTGTATGTCAAGAAACAATGTTTCATGAATCCCTTCTGCAGAAGGATTGCCCAACCAATGTTGCTGGCCCCTGAGTTAAAGGATAGCTAACTGGCAAACAAGCCTCAGGAGTTAAAGATAGAGCTCTCTAGAGGGAAGGAGGGATGTCTGTCCATGTGGTTACACTCAGGGGACATCAGCCTAGAATTGGTTGACATTCCAGAGCAGAGGCCACTCTCCAGAGGGGAGAAGAGAAGGCTTTACTAAGCCCTAGATAAGCTCTAAGTTTCATAACCCCCGGGTTCCCTCCCTATAATAAAGGCCTTTGTGTGTGAGCGTGTGTATGATTTGAACGTGACCTTGTTCGATGGTTTCCACCTTCTGATGACTTGCCTCTCTTTGGAAACAGGCGTGCTATTAGTAGCACGCTCCAGGACAACTTTGCCGAAAAGAATTGAAAGATGCACTGGGATGGAGGTTCAATTCCAGCAGCGGCTCCACAGGAGCAAAGGCTGGGCCTCCTACTCCCACCACCAGAGGGCAGTGATGCCCCGAAAAACAAACAAAACAAAACAAACCACAAATCAAAAGATGGTTGCAGTCGTGTGTCGACAGAGAAATGCAGACATCCAAACCCACTGAGAAGAGGCTGTTGAATGAGGGATAGCATTGCTGACAATGGCTGGATCTTACCTAAAAGCCTACCTGTGCTTTTTGAGCTATGCAAAGGCATTTGACTGTGTGGGTCTTAACAACTTACAGATAACCCTGCAAAGAGAGGGTGTTCCCAAACCTTTCCTTGTGCTCCTGTAGGACCAGGCCCCGCACCAAGTGGAAGTTGATCAGACAGAACAAAGGGGTGGTGTGTGGTGTGAAATCAGGTTGTGTCTCTCCCACCCACCCATCAATGGTGTCCTACTTTACCAAGGTTAAAATCTGGTCACTTTAACTTAGCCATACTTGCAAACGGAAAGCTCCTTTTGTAGGATGAGTCAGTGAGTGCCCCGTGGAGTCCCTAAAGGCCAGAGCCAAGTCACCCCATGGATGTGGCTGATCCACAATCACTTTCCAAGGAGCCACGACAGAACTGAGGATTCCTGGAGACGGGGTCTAGGAGGCCTGGTGCTGTAGTGAGTGCAGGCTGGGCTGCTATCTGGAAGGTCCGTGGCTCGAACCCACCAGCTGCTCTGCGGGAAAAAAAGGAGGCTTTCAGAAAACCACGGGGCCGGCTTTGCTCGGAATCGACGCAGTGCCGGGGAGCTTGGAGGGGTCTGTGAAAGGCGGATGGGCCCGTGTGGAAAGAGCTGCTGAGAGGAACGAAGAATACGAACTATCTGCTGGCCGCTTTAACTTCCCGTGCTTCGAAACCATCTTTTGTTGACCCACACAGGCTCCGTGCCCTTACGCAGTGGAGAGACACTAAGCTTCCAGCCGCAGCCCCTGTGAGGGGCTTACAGTCTGCTCCACGCAGGGACGCTGGCCAGGGTTAGCGAAGATGTGAGTGGGCGTGTGCACTCCCAGACGGGAACGTAAGATGCAGAGAGATGCACCCCTCCTCCAGGGCCTTACTCGCCTGCAGACCCAGGAGCCTCGCGTCTGAGGACTCACACCTGTGAAGCAACGGCACGGATGGGCAAGCACACAGAGATGCCCATGTTGGCGTTATGACTGACATCCGAAAACCCTCTCACAGGCCCAGAGAGAGGCTAAATTAAAGGACAAAAGGATCATGCAACTTAAAAAAAAAAATCAGGTATACTTTTATGTGTTAAATTGGAAACAGGTCTAGTTCTGGCCAGAGATAGAGTAAAGGAATGGCGTGTCGACTCTGATCCATCTCCATACAGAAAGAAAAGCGAGATGCCATCAAGTCGATGCCATGCTGGTGAGACGCCAGCCCTGCCCCTCAGGAGTTCAGGGTCCCCCCGGACGGGGCAGGACAGGCCCCTGTGGGTTTTCCAGACTCATTCTTTACGGGAGTAGAAGGCCTCATCTCTCTTCTGTGTAGCAGCTGGCGGTTTTGAACTGCGGACCGTGTAGTCAGGGGCCCGGCTGGTAGCCACTGTGCGGCGAGCCCTCCTTCCTTTAATCTTACAGAAAGAACCGGTCCCTGGCTGAGCCCCTTCCTACTCCTGTGGATGGACGCTGTGTGTGACTAACCTTTCCTCAGGCGTCCGACATTTAACCACTGAGTCACCAGGACGAACCCGACAGAGGGGGCCAGGGTTGAGAAGCTGCAGTGGGCTCCTCCCTGCATGAAAATTCCCAGGGAGCAAACACGTGAGGGCGTCTCCTTCACAGAGCCTGGCCCCCTCAGAGTCGAGAGTCAGGGCCTGGAGAGCACCGCTGGGGACAGAAACAGACCACAGGCCCCTCTCTGCGCTGCCTCCACGGGCTGAAGCCCCAAGATGGGGCCTCTGGCTGTCCCTCCCCCCAGGCCACCGTTTCCTGTCACGGATTCTTGGGCTCCTAACTGGAGGTTTGCCTGTGTTTGCTCCAGACTCTTGAGTCACTTTCCAGCCCAGCGTGGTCTGACCAGCCAAGTCAGCAAAAAATGCAGGTTTTCCCTTTTTCGTGGAGGGAGGCAGGCTCGTTTTCTGTGTTCCGCCGGGAGTTTCAAGTCCCCTTGATCATAGGGCCCGTTTAGCTGTTATCCCACTCGCAGGCCGAGACGGCTCCGTGCAGGCTAAAGTCTTTCACCGTTAAGCCAGATGCCTCGGGCTCGCTTTCTGCGCTTGACAGTTAACATCTTACCCTGCGTATAAGTGACTGCCAAGGGCTACCACCTCTCTGGAATGTCCTGTCAGCCCTAAATTTAGAAAAGCACCAGATATGACTATCCCATTATTTCATAAGCGCCTCCCCCCACCACCACCACTTTCCCTCCTCAGATCTTCCACAATAGACGCCCGTCCTCATACTGACCTCGAGGTTGTTAGAAGCTCGGTCCACTTATGCCCTGGCAGCCCAGGGGTGTTGGCACTAGGAATCTGCCATCACATGCCGGGGTGCCCAGCCCAGCAGCCGTCCCCCCTCGCCCCCTCACCCTACCCTTACACACTGGCCCCTTCTGGCCTAAAGGGGAAGTAGCCTAGCTCCAAGCTCCATTCTCCACACCGAGAAATTCTGGGCTCCGGACAGGGAAGCGTGCCAACTGGAGTTGGGCACGCACACGAGAAGAAGTGGCCAGAGTGGATTCTCCACCAGCTGCCGGCCTGGCTTCTGTCCTCCTCAGTCGGGTCCGGGGCAGAGAGCCCACCTGCAGGCATCGAGGAAGGGCTTGGAGGGACCTCGGAGTCCAGCTCTTGCATTTCCCAGCAAAAATAAGCAAAAGCCGAGGGAGGGAGAGAAGGGGCTTGGCCCAGGGCTGGCACGGAGCCCTTTCTGCTGTGTCACGCTGCCCCTGCTGTTGTGCCCCTAGGGCGGCCTGCTATCCCTACATTCTCTGCATCATTCGCTGACCTTGACCCTGGCACAGCCAGGTAGACATGGGGCAGCCCTGCTCCTGGGGTTGCTAGTTACCAAAGGGAAATAGCTCCCTCTGCTGCCTCTTAAAAGAATTGCGGGTTGACATAACACATTAAGCCAAATCAGAGAAAGCTGTCTATTCTTACACACACACACACACACACACACACACACACACCACCTCCACCACCACTTCTATACAGTCATACACCTATGCATTTCCCTACACAACTCACAGTCACCTATCGTTCACACAGACAGACTTGTGTATTCATCGACACATGCTGCACACATACGGTTCTGCACACACACAGGCCAACGTGCACTTACATACAAACTACACACGGCACCCCCCCCACTGACAAATAGCTGTCTACACCCTACCTAAACGCACTGTACACACATACATCGTACATCCCCCCCACCACTGCCGCCCCACCAGCACACACACTCCCTTATGGACACACACCCTTCCCATGCTCTTCCAGCTAGGCTTCTGAGACTTCTTTCCTTTTTCAGTCCTTCTTGAAGTTCGTGCCCAGGCGGGAAACGAGCATTCATGGGAGGCATCAGAGATTTCTCCATCTCGGTGTCACCCTTATAGGAGCTCAGGGTCTAAAGGGGGGCTTGTGGGGGGGGAGACAGACGGTGGGAGTTTTAGGGAAAGAGCCTGACTGGGGAGGAAAGGAAGGCTTGGCTTTGTGATCGGGACAGAACAGGGACTGTGTTACGGGTTGAACAACGGGCTCCGAGACCAGCCCTGGTGAACATACTGGCATGGACCTGAAGCCTGAGGTAAACTTAAAACACCATACACAGGGGACCCGAAGACAGACCAAGTGACCTAATGAGAAAGCAGCTTGACCATCTGCAGAGTAGCGATCTCTGCCTCCTTGACCGTGCCTTTAATAACAGGCAGGATTCCCCTAGACAGGGTCCTTCTTAGGTGGGGGTAGGGGCCCACTTTACTTCCAGAAGTGCACCGACTCTATGCTTCAATAAACCCCTTGCCCGGTGCGGGCAGCGGGCCGTGACAGTCCTCTGCGGGATACAGTGTCACACTTGGACTTTCTCTTCTGTTTCGCAGAGCCACAGTTCCAAAGGAGGAGGAAGCCCTGGTGACGCAGTGGTTACCTGTTGGGCTGCTAACTGCAAGGTCAGCGGTTCAAAGCCACCAGCCGCTCTGTGGGAGAAAGACGAGGTGTCCTACTCCAGTGATGTCTGGGGAACCCACCGGGGTGTTCTGCCTTGTCCTGTAGCGTCTCCATGACGTGATGGCAGAGAGAGCGTTGAGGTGCTTAAAAGACGGGGGCTCACAGTTCCCCCTCAGGCTCTCTCCCCCAGGATCTCCGGAGTCATTCCAATCTATAGTTAGTGTAATTGGATTTAAAAAACCCCAACTACCACTCCTGGGAGACCAATATTCCCTGGAAGGTTCCAACTCCAGCACTGAGTCCTGCAAGCTCTGCTCACGGCTGTGACCCATGAGTGCTTAAGGGCAGGTCCTGCAGGCGTGTAAGTGTTGTTGTCTGTCTATCTATTATTTACTGACACCTGCTGGTTGAGCTGGGGTCCTGCACGCTAAGTGAGCTCTTTGAAGGATAGAACGGGTTTGGAAAACTCCCCAGGGAAATAGCGAGGAGCAACTGGGATTGTTTGAAGGAGTCACAGTCGGACACTCTCCGAGAGGGAGAAACGTCCACTGGCTCCCGCTTACCTCCTTCAGAAACTTAAGTCACAGGTGCGAGACAAGTCCCCGCCCCCTAGGCCCGGGCTCCCCAGGTAAGGATTCAAACAGAGGTCGTCTATGTTTTGAGTGTCTGTATGTCAGCATCTGCCTTGCTTAATGACAACAATGGTCGAAACTGTTTGGCAGATGAAAGTGTCAGGGAATAGCCGTTTTTTAATACTGGATTTTTTTTTTTTAAGCCCAGAAAGGCGTTTTAGCCCTGGGGACATCTGCCAATTAGGAGTCCATCCTACGTCCACTCTTTGCTCAGAGAGGCTGCCCTCAGCGACCTCGCTCTGTTGTCTCGACTACTTGGGCAAGGAGGGGAGTGCCCAGCGCCTCGCCCCGCTGGGCAGGGGTCACACCAGCCCAGGCTCACTACTCCTGCGAGTGTAGCCCCGTCCGGTGTACAAAGCCCCGTCTTTCTCCAGAGGAGCGGCTGGGGGGTTGCAAAGGGCTGACTTTGCAGGGGGCAGCCCGGCGTCACTCTGTGCCACCACGGGGAGCCTGCACTGCACATTGGTAAAGCAGGGCCCAGTGCGCCTTCCCTCCTGACGCTGTGAGTTTAAAAGATAACATCTTTGAACCGTTGTGGTGAAATGGCTCCACGGGCGAGGGTACAAAGGCACACCTCCAACTGCATGTAAAATTGGTGTGTGTCCATGTCGGACATTTTAAAGTCTACACGTGCCTGAAGCCCCACCCACGGCAGTGGAGGCCTTGTTGGCGCTTGCTCAGCAGTCCTCCAGCGCAGGGTGGCCTGGCTCCTGCGTGGTTCGAGGGGGCAGGGATGCAGGGAGGCAGACTCCTCGCCCTTCACACTGACAGGGGCCGGCGTCTTGGAACAGTGAGCCTATATGTAAGAGATCGGCCTAAGCATGTCATACGGATGAGTATGTACATGACACGTGCGGATTGATGAGACCAACTTTCTACTCCCGTAAAGAACGACAGCCTCGGGAACCCCCAGGGCCCATTCTACCCCGTCCTCCGGGGTTGCCCTGCGCCAGAAACAAAGCCATGGCCGTGAGTTTGGTCTGGCTTAGAGACCATCGCCATGGCAAACAGGTGAAGCGTCCCGCTCCGCGAAGTAGACCCACAGTGTCGGGTCGCCGCCACCACCACGGTTTGTCCGCAGAACTTTTCCCTGTGCCAAACAGGAACTCCATGCCCCTGACACAGGGACTCCTTCTACCTGCTTATCGTCTGGTGAGCGCTCGGCCATGGCTGCCACGGTGGACTGGTCTCTTTGGGACATTTCACAGTCACACAGAGTCACACGGTCTCTGTGTTTAGGCGTCTGGATTCTCTTGTTCGACCGAACGCTTTCATGGCCTGCTGGGTATCATGACTCCATTCTTTCTTATGGCTGGGTAGACTTCCCCGGCAAAGAGGCACCACATTGTGTTTCTGCCTGGATCGGTGGGCACGAGGGTTGTTTCCGTCTTGTGAGTAGTGTGAACATTGTGGCAACGGACATTGGTGTACAAATATCTCTGATCAGAGGCAATGACCATTTAAAAGCAAACATTCTCCAATAAATACCTAGTACTTCGCATAGCAAGCAAACAAGACTTATTTCATAACCATGCCCAGTGAGCCGAAATGCTGACACCTATAACAATGGAGAAGTTCTGTCGTCTTTCCTTCAAACATATCTTTACATCTTCCAGAGGACTGTGCAAATACAGAGGAGAGGGAAGGAGAGGAGAGGAGAGGAGAGATGAGAAGGCTGCCACACTCCCATCTAAAGTGCCCCATGTACAGTTAAGTTTCCAGTGGTGCTTCTGGACGAGGAAGAAAATCCTGGCGGTCTTGTACTTTCAAAATCAGCGGATTGAAAGTTCTGGTCACAATAGTCTAACCACAGGTCGATCAGCAGAAGGCGCAGGACCGGGCCCTGCTTGGTTCCTTTGGGCTCAGGGTTGGTCGCCATGAACCAGGGCTGACAGTAACCGCTACTAATGACTCGGGTGTATTGCAATCAGAAAGGCGTTTCAGGAACACGATTCCCTGCAGTTCCCATTGAATCCAGGGCTCCGAACCAGTTACCGCTCCCCCCCCCCCACCCCTCTCGCTCAGCTCCCTCAGCTCAGAGAGCAGGTGGGATTACCCCCTAAGCAGGATAAGCATGGGCTTACTTATTAATCTACAGAAGACGGTTTGACTCTTCCTTTACCACGCCCTAGATTCTGCCCTGGGTCTGGCTGGCATCCGGTGCCCTCTCACCCCCACCGCCCCTCCCTATACTCCAAAGCACCAAACGCATCATCCCCGCAGGGCCCCGAGGAGCCCCGGTGGCAGAGTGGGCCGCCAGGGGAGCTGCTCATGGCCAGACCAGCCGTTCAAAGCTTCCGGCCATTCAGAAGGAGCAAGAGGAGGCTTCCGACTATCCGACTCTGCCAAGACCCACAATCCCAGCAGCTCACCAGGCCGCCCTCCTCCAACCTCTAGGGCAGCTGTGCATTGGGAATCAAACTCACCCTGTCAGGGAGTTTGGTTGTTTGGGATAAGGGCCTGCTTCTGGCAGAGTCCACTCCTTTCCACGAGGAGAAAGGCAGGAAGCGCTGGGGGACCCGCACAGGGACCCAGAAGCCCCGCTTGCTGACCTGGAAAAGCTCTGACTGTCCTATGTCCCGGACAAACCTCCATGTTTCTCAGGAGGCTGGTCCTGTTCTAACACCCAGACCCCTTCATGTTCTCTTCCCCATAATCCCCTAAGAGAGGTCCTGAGACTGCCCACGCCAAGGCAGAGGCCTGGCCTGGAAGCAGCCACGTTGGCTGGGGAGTGGGGGGAGGGGGGTGCTCTCCTGATCCCTGGGCTTCGCTGCCTGCCTCTTAGAAGGAACACTGGGATGAGATCGGGCGTCCCAAGGGTGACCTCCACACTGCATGTCACTGGGCAGCATGCCTGTGAGCAAGTCATCCTGCCTCCATCCGGGTGTCCCCTCTTCAGCACAGCAGAATCAGACACCGAGTTCCCAGCGAGCCTGGGTGGGGGGCTCTCTCTGGAGTCACCCTGTGAGCATACTTCGTGTATGTGCTCTGCCCCCCCACCCCCTTACTGATGACACATCTCAGAGGCTCTGGCCAGGCCTTCCTTGGTGCCTCCTGGTCTGGCGGAGCGAAGATGACCCCAGATTCTCCTTCACAAGTCCTCTTGTGGGGGCGAGGCCAGTTCTCTTCCCCTGGTCTCTGGGCTTATGGACTGGTCTGACCAATAGAATTTGGCAGAAGTGCATTGTGGGAGTTCTAAGGCTCGGTCTTAGGAAAACCTTGTGCCCACACCCCCTGCCACCTCGAGCCTAAATACTCCCTAAGGAAAGCCAGGCACCCTGTAAGAAGTCTGACTACCGGGAGGCGGCCCTGCTGTGAGGGGCCCAAGCTTGCCAGTTTGGGCTGTGTCTCGCATGCCCTCCGAGGCACCAGCCAGGCGCAGCAGCGCTCCATGGAGAGGGCAGAGGAACAGAGTCAACACCAGGGCTCAGAGGCCTAGACCCAGGGCCCCGCAGATGGCGTTCTTGCCGTCTCCAGTGTGGGGACTCGTGCCAACGAAGGCCCTGGTCATCATGGAGCCGAGTCCCGCCTGTCCTACGAATCTTGGGCTCCTAAATCAGTCTCATTGCTATGGAGTCGATGTTGACGCAGCGGCCCCCTGTGGGTTTCTGAGACCTGAGCAGGAGGAGGAAGCCCACACCGTTCTTTGGAGGTGGTTTTGAACTGCAGATCACAGCCAAACTCGTCAGAGTGACACCCTCCCAGGGCTCCTGAGACTGAATGAGTAGCATAGGAAAATAGCTTTTAATTTCGGGCGTTAGACCATGGGGTGGCTTATGACATAGCAGCAGCTAGTTGGTGCCCTGGATGTGTGCGGTGGGGTTGGTTTGTGGTTTGGGGTGACATGGGAAAAAAAATCTTTGTTGGGTCCCACCACACACTCCACACTGGTAGCTGTCGCAGGAAAAGAATGAAGTATTTAAAAAGGTCTAGCAGGTGAGCTTGCGAGTGCTGCCACCCCTTACTAGCTTCAAGGGGCATGAAGGCGACCAGACAGTCCCGCTTTTTAACAATGTAACAACGTCCTGCAGCGCTTTAAAATGAAACTAAAGATGTTACCGTACTATGTTTGCGTTCTACGAAAATTCTGGTTGCTCCATATAGACCAAAGTTTTCATCAAGAACCCCCGCCCCCGGTCAATGGTGTCCCGCTTAAAATCTGGTCCCTTTAAGCATGGCCCTAGCACCGTCTCTGTCCATGATAAACCTCATGGTGCTCTGACCACCCCATAGGGCAGGCGAGATCTGCCCCTGTGGCTACATCTCCCTCCCTCGGAGTGTTCGATGATTTCTAACAATGGGCCTTGCAGGTAGGGGACCGAGGCCACAGGGGCTCCGCTGTGCATGGAGGAGTTTAATGAGTGTTTAATGAGTGGTGCCGCAATGCGTCAGGCACTGTGTGGACTAAAGGCCAGTGCATTCGGACACACCCGTCCTATTGAAACGGCAGGACTCGCAGCCTTCCAGGTGAGGCAGAGGCCCTCTGGGAGGCTGCGTGGCTGCCCGAGATCACAGGGCCGGTGAGGGGCCTAGCCTGCCTGGAGATCTGGTCTGTGGGACTCCGGAGCCCAGCCCGATAGCCACGCGTGCACCCTCCACCCCTCTGTCCAGCAGTGACTGGTGTTCCCGTCTCTCGAGACGCCAGGCAGAGTGGGAGCCGAAGCCAGCAGTGCCATGGTGCAGGGTGAAGGATGCTGGGCTGGGGAAGGGGGTCTAAGGTGAGGTCCACCTTACCTGCCAGGAACCCAGCCAATAGGCGATTAGGGTGCTTGTAATCGAGTCACACGCACTCACTTGCCAGAGTAGAAGGGCCCCGAGGGGTTTCCCAGAGGAACGCTTTGCTGGAATAAAAAGACTCGTCTTTCTCTCACAGCCATGGAGCGGGGAGGACTCAGACTGTGCGCCTCCACGCCTGGGGGTAAAGCTGGGCCTGAGAAAGGCCTCACTCCCTGCGCCTCCAGCCTCCTGGGAAGCCCCAGTGGGGGGTGGGCGAGAACTTCCCACTACCTGGCCACTTCCTGAATGTCTCCACGCACACCCCACCCATCTCCCCTCCCTGCTGTGCCCGAGCTTTACCCAGCAGCCCTCACCAGCTTGCCTTCGCCAGAAGCAAAGCAGGTGCACCCTGAGCTGAAGGGCATGCTTCCTCAAGGCTGGCTTCTGTTGACAGAGCCCAGCAAGTCTTCTGCCCCTGAGGTGTTGCAGGGGGCTCCCCGACCCCCTCCCGGGTGCGGAGGAAGCGGGTGTCAGCCTCCTGTCCAGCACTTTCTCCGAGGGAGACAAGATCTCAAACGCATCTG
>PVJH01024696.1:18836-32830 GCA_004026705.1 Nesogale talazaci
CCTCCCCCAACGCTTCTCTGCTCACTTCAGGCATCCTAGAAATGCCAGAGGGGAGCTTTCGTTGGTTGCCTTGTTTGTTAGGCCCCCCCACCCATTGGCTGACACACAGCAAATGCCCACCCCTCCCCCCGACCTTCAGTCCAGCAGAAACACCCATGGCTGGGTCACAGGGAGCCCATGGCGGGGAGCAAGGGGAGCAGTCACCAACAAGCCATGTCTGGCCCTGCCCCGCCCCCCCATTCTGATTTGGAGAGGAGACAGTAAAAACCACTTTGTGCACTTTGTGGACCAGATGCACGGGTGGATGGGGGTTGGGATGGGGCTGGGTCTCCGGTTGCCCCGCTTCCCCCAGTGGACTAGCCATTGAACCCAAACTGTTGACCCCTTTCGGTTATTGGCACAACCTTTCCCCCTCTCCCAGACAATCCAGTGTCTCTACTGGGAGTGACGGTGAACATGGGGGAAGGGAGTACAAAGAAGGAAGAAAGGAAGAGATCTCAGGCTTTCTGGGTGCACAGGCCCTGTGTGAAACAGGGACAGTGACCCCTGAATGCGACCGGTCTCGTTAGCAGGGCCCCTGGCTCCCCCTCAGAGCGCAGCGCACACAGCTCTGCCCACGCGGCTAGCTACCTCTCTTGGCCACGGGGCTGCCGCGCCTCCCACCGACTTCTGTAAGGAAATCTTTGTAGCAGTCCCGGTGGAAAAGTCCAAAGTTTGACTTGAAAAAAGGAGCTACTTCAAAAGCTTTGTCAGACCGAGGTGAGAGTTCCTTCACAATGCATACATTACAGCATTATAGAACTGGGGGGGCCCCACATCCACTACGCATCCTATAGTTGGCCCTGCAGTGGGGGCTCCCAGAGGGGACCGGTGGGAACAGGACTCCGAGAGAGGTTAGAAGAGTGAGGCTCACGATGAGTAAAAGGGTAAATTTATCTGCTTATTTCTTCCTGCTTGGTGTGTGTGTGTGTGTGTGTGTGTGTGTGTGTGTGTGCAGAAAAATGAAAGAAAAATGTAGAGGGTTTTTTTTTTCAATAATAAAAGGGGAGCTGCACTGCAGGGCCCCTACAGCTTGTGAAAAATTAAACTCGACGGATTCAAACTGTCCTATTTCCACTTCAAAAGAGAAGAGGCACTGAGCACTTCCCAACTTCTCTTCAAACGGTCTGCACCCTAGAAAGTTTCTTTAAAAAAAAAAAAAAACAGAAAGAAAGCCTCCCGCTCCCCCAAGCACTGTACCGGTTACTGTATCACCGTCTCTCCCTTTTCTAATTATACCCCTGTGAGTCTATTAATCAACTGGTAAATTATTTAGAGAGGCGTGCGCGCTGTCTTCCGCTAGTACAAACACACCGCGTGCACAGGCTTGCTGGAAGTGGGCAGAGGTCCCACGGGGTCTCCCCTCTCCCACCGCTCCGAGAGAGACGGCTGCTAAAAACAAGCTGCGCGGGCCCCGGCTGCCTCCTCACCCGGAAAGCTTTACGCTGCTTTCAACTCAGACACTCCTTTGCAAGTTTTGAACAAAAGAGAAAAGCTGATCTATTGTAACATCTTTAGTGTGCATTTAGTGATGAGAATATTAATTCTCCCTTAAAAAAAAAAACCCAAAAACAAAAAACAAGAGAAGAAAATGAGCTGAGCGCTGTACCATCCCGCCTGGGATCTCGAAAGCCCTCGCTGTCGCGCGCGCCCGGTTTGGCTGGTTTGTGTTCATTCTGCAGCACTTGCCTTGGGAGGTCTCATTACCAGAAAGGGTGCAAATTAGAGCCCTGGGCCTCCCTCAAGTCTCCTTCCTCTTCTCAGGCTCTATTAGGCCATCAGGGACTGATCTCCAGACAGAAATATTTAGCACTAGGGGGGCACGTGGAGGAGGGGTCCAGGTACCCCAAATCCATCTTACTTTACAGTTCCTCTATACATCAGGACTTGCGTGTGTGTGTGTGTGTGTGACAGAGAGAGAGAGAGAGAGAGAGAGAGAGAGAGAGAGAGAGAGAGAGAGAGATTATACCTGAAAGTGAGTATACGTCTGGCCTGTTTGCCAAGGATTTGGGGTTGCCTCTCATTGGACTGTTTCAGAGGCTGGGGAGCTGCTGGCAGGGTGGAGTTTTGCTGGAGACTCGAGCTCCAGGAACTCACCGGCTGGCCTGGCAGGCCTGGGGATGCATAGTTTGCCTTTCTGTTCCTGGGGAGACAGAGGCTGTGGAAGTGAGGCTAACTGAAAAGCCCACTGCCCCAGACACAGCCTCGCCGGTGGTCTCTTGCCCGACTCTCCCACCGTGCTCTGCTGGTACTGTGGAGGAATCCAGACTAATGGATCCCACGCTCAGAGCAAAGACATCCACCACAAGGACGAGATACGCCTTTGGCTGTTTTTAATATCTGCCCGGGGCAGGCACTCTCCAGAGGAGGTCCAAGCAACAGGCAACAATGAAAACAATTACCGGAGCTGGGCCCACGGCGTTTCTCGTGACCCACCGACACGCTGGTGTTTTACTCATTAGACTCTGCCATCTGGAATTGGGTCAACTCAGCCGCCGGGCCATAATTCAGGGCGGAGACACCCCGAGAAGAGCTAGCCAGCTAAGCAGGCAGACTTCTTTTGGGTGGGCTGTGTTTGCACACCACGCTGAGGGCTGGCTTTGACGCGGTGTGGGAAGTGAGGGTGCAGACAATCTCCCTGGCCCAGAGAGAGGGGCAGCTTTCCGGGGGGGCTCCGGGGCTCGGGAACCCGGCCATCTCCTCCTCTGCCAGGCCGTTTGGTTGGGTGGAAACCACAGGGAAGGGGCTACGGTTCTCACTTGGTGGGAGCAGCAGAGGACGGGAGTCCAGCCCGCCCTTCGCCAGTTGCCTCGGGAAAACACTCCCTGCCCTGCCCTCTTCCACTGGGTGGTAATGGAGTCCAGACAGCTGATGTGACAAGGACGATGGACAGTGCAGAACGGATTTCTCCAAAAGCCCAGCCTGGTCCAAAAGCCCACTGGTCTTGTGCCGATGTGAAAGTGACGGCCATGTTCTAGCCACTGCGGCTGTGCGATGTAAGCCTCCACCCTCTTCATCGTATGCAACTCACACGCCCGCCCGTTGACTTGGACAGAGGCTGCCGGCATACGGCACATCGGGTGCAGCGCCCTGGGGAGTAAACGTGTTCTGCTTGCTGCAGCGAGAATCGGATGAGGGTAGGCGGTCAAGCCTACTCATTCCAAAGTCCCCGGCCCAGAATAAGCACCCCGCTGTTCAAGGTGCCCTTGCCAAGAACCTGGGATGAAAAGACTTAAGACGAGGCAAGGGCCCTGGAGTCCTAGGCCTGGTGAATGTGGTAAGATGGGAAACAGCACAGTTATGAATTCTGTTGCTGATTCAAGAGGAGAAGGTGTTGGCAGTATCCATGAGGACTTAAAAAAAAAAAAAAGAATGTAGCTAATTCTGCAGAGGTCACGGCTGGGACATATCATCCTAGGGCCCCAGAGGAGATGGGGATGGGGAAGGGACTCCATGGGGAAGGGGAGGGAGACATCTGGATCTAAGCTGTTGAGCTGGCGATGGTGGGGATGATGGCTGTGACGGTGACAAGGAGGGGCAGGCAGCCCCAGCAAAGTGGTCAGAGAGGATAAGTGCCTCTCGTGGGAGAGAGGCCAGGGAGACAGGGGCACAAAGTGTAGCCGTTGACCAGGAGCACAAGGCTGAGCAGAGATCGCCCCCTGAAGATCAAGTCCCCAGAATGGCAGGGAAGCGTGTCCCTAGGAGGGGCCTATAGAGTCTGGCATTGGTGGGTGAGGATTTGAAGAGGTTTCTAACTGGTTGACTGGATAACTGGTGTAGCAGCAGGCAAATCTTAGGTGCCCCGGGTCTCTGATCTCAGATGAGCTATGCAGTCTGGACCCGTCCCCGCTCCTTGAGCTGAACTCCATGAGTCTTGAGAGCCCTGGGAGTTCATGTGTGTGGACAGGCTCCCTTCCACCTCTGCAGAAATGCTGCTGGCATTGAGAACGCCGAAGCATGCACAGGACTGGTGAGGGGGCCTCAGGGGGCCTCCAGAAGGAATGGAGGAGAAGCCATCACCTCCCGCTCCTGGGGTTTCTACCAATGTTTGAAATGCTAGACGGTAGACTATGCTGCCCTCAGTGTTTGGGAGGGTCCTTCTGCGCCCAGGGAAGCTTGGGAAGGAGAACTCCGCCCCTTTGCCTCACCCTTCCCTAGAGAGAAGCCTCTGGTGGGCTGACTAGTCACTCTCAAAGAAACAAAACCAAGCTCACTGCCGTGGGGTAGGACTGCCTCTGTGAGTTTTTGAGACAGGATCTCTCTCTCTCTCTCTCTCTCTCTCTTCTTTTTTAGAGTTCAGTTGTTTTATTGAACACATTATGAAAGAGGACTTAAGTCAAAAAGACCAAAGTCCATGTCATCATCAGATTCTTCAGACTCTTCTTTCTTGACTTCTACTTTCTTCTCAGCTGGGGCAACAGTGGTGGAGGATGCAGGTCCTCCGGCTGGTGCAGCACCGGCAGCTGGGGCAGGGCCGCCAGCCCCTACATGACAGATGAGGCTCCCGATGTCGACATTGGCCAGGGCCTTGGCGAACAGGCCGGGCCAGAAGGGCTCCACGTTGACGCCGTCAGTGGCCTTAATGAGGGTATTGGTCTTGACCTCCATGACGGTCACCTCGTTGTCGTGCAGGAAGAGGGCCAGGTAGCCACAGGCAAGCTGGGAGACGGAGGCCACGGTGCAGAGTGCCGAGCAGTGCTAGTCGCTGGATGAAGTGAGGGGAGCACCCCAGCGCGGCCTAACTTCCTCAGAAGAACCGAGCACCTCGACGGCAGCTGAGGCAAGAGAGAGACTGTATCTCTATGGGAGTAGAAAGACTCGTCTTTCTCACAGGGAGCGGCTGGTGGTTTTCAACTTCAGACCTTGCGGATCTACAGAGTGCAGCCCAATTCTTTTTTATTTATTTATTTATTTTTTTTATTTTTTTTTTTTAGGCATCACTGCCCTCTGGTAGGAGTGGGAGGCCCAGCCTTGCTGCTGCTGGATTTGAACCGCCAAGCCAGTCGGCCCCAGTCCCGCACTCAACCACTACACTACCGGGGCTCAGCCCCCAATTCTTAATCACATGCCAGCAGGGTTCCTGGCAAGGGCCTCTGGTTCTCACGTTCCAAGCTAGCAGGCCCTGGTTCATGGGCTAATGTGCCCTTCAACTTGCGCATGCACTAAGTCAGTGCTCTTCCTGGGGCAAGTGCAGCATGCTGCCTCCCCCCCCCCCCCCCCCCCAATCATCCTCACCGATGTGTTGTGCCCATTTACTGCATCTTGGCCGCTCCCCTGCATGGATTGCCCCTCGGCCTAGATTGACCATGACCTCGGATCTCAGCTGGGTTCCGATTCAGAATGCAGGGTGGCGACAAGAAACGTGGCTCATTGTCCATGCCCAGATGCAGAGAGTGGCCCTTGAGTTTTGAAATATGGGGTGGGGGTGGGGGCAACCTTAGCCAGACCGCAGTTCCTCGGAAACAAGTGCCCCGTGTTCCCGTGTTCCATCTGACTACCCCTTCAAAACGGAATTCTGTCCAGAGCCCTTTCCACTTGCTTCCTGTTTTCTGCTTGGTGGGGAAGCGCGTCCCTGCCAGACCTGGGTGGTTCTGGCGCGCCCACTCCTCTGCAAGCCCGACGCTTTGGTCTTTTCGACAGCCTCTCCACAGCCCGCTAATGAGGCGCGGCTCGTGGTGCTGCATGTAAATGCATTCTGTGTTATCCCTGAGAGATGAGGATTAGTGCCACGACAGACTTTATTGCTTCTGTGAGGAAGAGATGATACGGGTGGTTGCTGTGTCTTTCATTTGGGGGCAGGGTCAAAGCCGGGAGCTGCCTAGGTGAAATAAACAAGAAGCGGCAGAAGAAGCACTAGGGTTCCGAGCGTGGCAGCCTGAAGCGGTTCGGTTTGGTGCTGACCGCAGAGGTGGGGCTTGTTCTTCCCCCGGGGGCCCACAAGCTCCGGGACCTGGCCCACCCCTGGGGGGAAGCCTTTGTTTTCCGTGGTGGAGACATGAATGAATGTGTAGACACGGTGAAAGGGCTTTTGATTCAAACAAATTCACCCCTCTCTATGAAAGGAACTTCCAAACCATGGGCCCCATGGACACTGCAGAGACTAGGGTTGAATAAGACAGCCATGATGGTGGAAGGGTAAAGTGTCAGACAGGTTTGGGAGTTTGAAACCACCAGCCGCTCCATGGGTGAGTCAGCAGCCCACTGGGCAGTTCTCTGCCCTGCAGGGTCACTGTGACCCTATCCTCTAGGGTGGCCAGGAGTTGGAAATGGCAGTGGGTATGAGTCTGAGTTTTTCTTGACCCATGCCTGACATGGCTAATTAATCTAGAATTAGTAAATGCCCAACTCCCTATCAAACAAACAAAAATATGCCCATGGAGGGAGACAATGAGAAAGCCAAAGGCTTCAAGCCTCTCATCTAGAACCGACATCCTAACATGACCGCCCAGGTCACAGCACTGCAAGAGGTCAGAGACCTCAGGGTGCTCTCATGAGTCACTGTGCCCCTTGCAAAGGTCGGCTAAGCTCAGAAGATGATAATGGGACATGAAACGTAGAGGTAAAATACAGATAGAAAGAAAAGTTTAGAGGAAAAAAACAAACCATCCTAATAAAGGGCAATTGTGTATGTGTGTAACTTAATCAAACTATGGGCAAATGTGGCAGTCACTGATCTGTGTCAATTTCAGCACTGAGAGCGTAGGGATGGAGTCTAGCCTGTCAATCTGGAGATAGCCAATGAGACCTCTGTGTAGGCTTGACTTTCTCCTGAGAATTCTGGGAAATGTCGCAGTATTTCCCCGGTGGAGGTAAGAGACTTACAGCCGAGTCCCTGGCAGACATTGCCACTGAAAAGATAAAACTCAGTCCTTTGGGACACTTGACCAACAAGACAATATGGCAGCAAGCTATAGACCCTGAGTCCTGGAGACTGGAGGAGCCGGAGGAGAAGCCCCATGGGTTTACCCTGATGGAACCAGACCTCTGGAGACTCTTGCCAGTGCTGGGATGTTTCTACTACCAATGGATACAGCTGATGGAACCTGAACCCAGGAAACGAGGAGCCATGGGGAGACCCCGGCCAGGGCCGGGATGCTTCTACTGCCACTGGACACCCAAGACTCTGCACCCACTGGTCTGTGATTGTCCTGGTGTCATTGCACATGCTTCATGAGTCGGAAGTAGACTTTATAGACTCGTATTAGATGTACGGGCTAATATCAGACTTAGGACTTTAGACGGGACTGGGTTGGGATGCTTTCTCAATGTTCCATTCCTCTTACATACAACCTTTCCCTTATATCCATATGTGTGTTTATGAATTTGTTTCTCTAGTCTACCCAGACTCACACAGCAAAGGACCAAATAATAAGCCCATAGGAAAATGGGTCAAGCAAATAAAGAGACAAGTCACAGAGGATGAACAACACTGAACTGATAAACAAGGAGGGGAATTCTCGGCTTCCTGGGTTTGATTCCAGGCAGTGTGACTCCAACTCTGTCCCCACCTTCCCTGAGGGGGGGTCTGGCCTGGTGACAGGAGCTTCCAGGCTACTTCTGCACATCCACCCACGAAACCCTCAGAATCACCATGGTTTGTTCTTCTGCTTTACCTAGGGCAGGCTTGACGGCAGCCAATAACTGTAGACATATAGAAATAGACTCAATCTCACTAGTACTCAAAAAGCCGCCTTTAAAAGCAATCATAGTTTTTGGCATCTAACCAACTGGCAAAGGTTCCTATGTCTGGCTGCAGTCGGCAGAGAAACGCCCTGCCCCCACCCCCCACCCAAAGGTCCACATTCTAATGCCTGGTGTCTGTGACTAGTTGAGGCTACACGATAAAGGGGGCTTTCCAGGTGTGATAACTGAGCTGAGAGTCTTACAGTGGAGAAATTATCCTGGATTATTCAGGTGGACGCGACGCAGCCACAAGCTTCATAGAAGAGGGTGGCGTAGGCCTGGGCGGGGTACACGGGGCTGCTGAGGCAAGAGCACCTAGCGACGACAGCATGAGGTCAGAGAAGGCGAGGCGACGGTGGAAGAGGTTAGGGGGAGAGGCTTAAGCATGTTTAGCCACTGGCTTCGAAGATGGAGGAGGTTGTGGTGCACCAAGGCAAAAACAAACCGGTTCTAGAAGCTGGGAAAGGCAAGGGAAGGCTTGCATCCCTGAAGCTTCTGGAAAGACTACAATCTTGCTGACCTCTTCCCTCTAGAGCTGTGGTTCTCAGCCTTCCTAATGCCACGACCTTTTATGCAGTTCCTCATGCAGTTCCTCCCCCAACCAGACACTCATTTTTTTTGTTTTGTTTTGTTTTTTTTTGGGGGGGGCGCATCACTGCTTCAGGTGGTGGGAGTAGGAGGCTCAGCCTTTGCTCCGTGGAGCCGGAATTGAACCTCCCTCCCAGTGGGCCGCAGTCCCGCGCACAACCACTACGCCACCGGGGCTCAGTCCCAGAAATTCATTTTTGTTGCTACTTCATTAACTGTCATTTTGCTCCTGTTATGAATCGGGTGACCCCTGTGGAAGGGTCGTTCGACACCCCCCTGAAAGGGGTCGAGACCCATAGGTTGAGAACCGCTGCTCTAGAGCTTCTGACTTCCAGATCTGGAAGATACTTCATCTAGATCGTTTCAAGCCTCTAAGGTTTTTGCAATCACAACAGAAAACTAATACACCCACAATACCCAGAGACAGGCAAAGTTAGGGAGGAAAACACCCCATATCTGTTGGCAGGCCAGTCCATGAACAGTGTGAGTCACAACTGTTAGAACCCTGCTGTGCTGCGAAACACAAGGCTGACAGTTTGAAACTGCCATCCCCTCCGAGGGAGGAAATGGGACTGTCCACTCCTGTAAAGAGTTCCGGTCTCGGAAGCTCACGGAGGTCGCTGTAAGTTAGCAGGGAATTTGGTTCTCACGATGGACTCTGTCAGTTTCCCCTAAGATACACAGGGGTGCTTGTAAACCTGTGTGTGTATAAAGATGAGAACTACAGTCTTATGGAAGGGGAGCAAAGTCCCCACCTCTTATGTTTCTTTGCGATTTTTATTAAAAACTCTTATAATTTTCCAGCTTCATTTATTCCTTGAACCATCAGTTTTTGCTTCTCCCGATTCTTCTGGGAGCTCTTTTTCTTCTGTGCAGCCTCCTCTTCTGGCTTAGGATCCCTGTTCCTTTTCGGGAAGGGTCATGTCAATGTGGCAGGAGGCGCTCCGGCACGGGTTGATCGGTCATGAGCTCTGCTCCTCGGGCGCCGCACCTGGGGGGCTTTGTTCCCCTGGATGTGCTCATCGCCCAGAGAATCCTCATCTCAACCCTTCAGTTCACCATTACTTTCTGCCTTGTTAAGCACGTGCAGCAAAAATCCAGCCTTCTTTTGGGCCACCGACCCTGGGTCCACCCCGTCACCCCCTCTGTTTGGCCTGGGAACACCTACCAAGGCCACCATTGTAACCACCATTGTCGGAAGGGTACACACTACTTCTGCAAAGTGACATCTTTCAAATATGTGGTGGCTCTCCGGATATGCATACCCTCGATGGCCTGGGCAGTGTCACGGTGTTCTTAAGGTGAACCCAGAGATTTGACCTTCTTGATTTGCATGGCTTTGTGGGGCCAGGCTACGGCAGGAAGAGCTCTTTGTGACATTTTAAATTTGTTTGTGTGTGTGTGTGTGTGTGTGTGTGTGTGTGTGTGGCATTACTGCCCTGGTGGGAGAAGGAAGCCCAGCCTTGCTCCTGGAGAGCTGCTGCTGGATTTGAACTGTCAACCCAGTGGGCCGCAGTTCCGCACACAACCACTAGGCCACCAGGGCTCAGCCTCTGTGATTTTTTTTTAATGTGAGAAGAAAAAAATGTTAAGCATGGGGGGGCTGGGGGGGAGTGTTGCATGAATGGTCAAAGACTTCCTATCCACATCCTGTAGATTCGCTCAGGGTTAACACTTTGCCTCATTCGTCTGGTCGTTTGCTTTCTTTCTGAATCTCTAAATACTTGTTAGTGGGAAGTTAAATTATTACCCTGTTAAACGATTATCTTGTCATACTCTAGAATGGTACACAGCAAAATTTAATGTAACTGAGTTCATGCAGACATTATATTCATTCTTTTATTCAACACATCTTCTTTCCCGTGCTAAGGCCCAGTCCCCTTCCACCCCTGCCCCGCGCGCGCCCCCAACCACAAGGAATGATAAGTTGGCCTTATTAGAGAGAAATTATGCTTCAGGTGGGTACCCATTGCTGCTGCCTGTTCGTATCGTTTTCGAATAACTTTAGCTATGCCTAGTGTGGCTCTCAGACACAGAACACAACCCACTCCCTGGAGCCCTGGTGGCATGGTGGTTTCAAGCTGGGCTGCTAGCCACAAGGTAGCAAATCAAAGTCACCAGCTGCTCTGTGGAGCGGGGGAGGGTAAAGGGGAGATTTTCTAGGGTGTCGAGAGGAACAGCTTGCAAACCCAGCAGGGCGGCCCTCCCCTGTCTTACAAGGTTGCTGTGAGTCGGAACCGACCCAAGGGCAGCAAGTTTGGGTTGTGGTTTTTGACCTGGTCTTCAGAAGCATGCAGCAAGGCAGGGGCTTGATCAAGGCAGGGGCTTGATCTCCATCCCACGACCCAGAAGAAAACCAGAGTGGCCTCGTGGGGCGGGTGGGGGCAGCACTGGAATCTGAACCAGGCTCTCCGGGTGCTTCCTGCCACCCCCACAGCCCCTGTTGCCCAGCACCATGACTTAGGCCTGGTCCTGCTTGCCTCATTTCATCTGATGGAGTCTCCCCTGAAAGTCCCCCGGAGGGACTGAGGCCACCATTGAGAGCGGGAGGATGTCTCTTCCAGGGGCCCGTTCACCTGATGGTTAGGATCTTGCAGTCTGCTGTTTTTTGCTTCCTCACCCACTCACTCTGTCCAGAAACCAGTCAGGGGAGGCAGGGAGAACCCCGCTGGACCCACCTAGAGGCCACTGTGAAACTGCCCAGGCCATCAAGGTGTGTCAGTCAGCTCTTACATGGCCCGTGGCCATGGTCCTTCTCCTGCCAAGGTCACATCAGCCTCGAACACAGACCCTGTACCCATTGCACGCATGTGGCCCACCCACTGCTCCCGGGAAGGGAGGCGGGGCTAGAGAAGTCCAGCCACTAATGTGTCCTCTCCAGGCTCATGGGCGGAGTCAAGAAACTAGAGGAGGATGATCGCATAGATGTCCTTCCTGGGGGTTAGATGTCGTGAGGACTTTCAGGCTGTAAGTAATTGATGAAGTCTGGAAGGCTGAGCTGGCCCAGCCTCTCCCTTCCAACGATGAGCATCTCCTTGTCTGAGGACCGTGGCCAATCCATGTTCACCTCGACAAAGCTGTCTGCACCTCTGACTGCTGACTGCGGATGAAACGGGTATGACGGCCGGCAACGTTTTTCGACGCCACATCATAAAGCAGATAGCAAGCCCTGTGGCCTCCCTTGGCTCTTTAAGGGTCATTAGTTCAGAAACGAAAACACTCGAGAAAGAGAAACATGTGGAGCTGCCCTCGATCAGTTCTGGCGGGCATCTAAGACATGCCACCTCACCTGCGATCACATATGGCCGCCAACAGGCTGGACTAAAGAGAAACGCCTTAAGCCTCTG
This sequence comes from Nesogale talazaci, assembly GCA_004026705.1. Classification (NCBI taxonomy): domain Eukaryota; kingdom Metazoa; phylum Chordata; class Mammalia; order Afrosoricida; family Tenrecidae; genus Nesogale; species Nesogale talazaci. The sequence continues at coordinate 30,494 of PVJH01024696.1, forward strand.
CTTCCTAGAAACCCTGACTTGGGCTTTTCAGTCACTCCTTTTCCCTGATATTAGCCGCCAGGTGCTCCCCCCGCCCCCAGGGGCTCAGAATGCCTGGTACGGCGCACTTGCTTGTGACTGGGGTTGGCAGTGAGTGGGAAGCGTGGCCTACCTGTCCTGTTCTGTTCAAAAAAGGACTTGACGATATCGCCCAATCTTGACTTGTCTGCCACAGCCTCTTTCAGCAGCTGCCCACAGCACACTGGGGGAGAGAGAGAGAAACAGAAGACGCTGTTAAATTTTAAAGAGAAGGAAGAATGGGGGAAGAAAGCCCAGCGCTGCCTGCTGGGAGGGGGGGAAGGAAAGGCCACTGCAAAAAATATTAAAAAGCTTTCCTGTGTGGGCGTGTGTCCAAGCAAAGATAAATATCAAAAAGAAACTGGGACATAAAAAAGCAGTGGAGGAGAAAGGTGTGAAATGAAAAAGAATGCATTTGGCAACGAATGTATTAAAAATGAACGGGGCCAGGAAGATACTAATGAGGGACGCGCCACCCCCTGCAACTCCTGCGGGACTGCAGTCACACCTGCAGCGCCCTGGTCCGTGACCGGGAGTCAAGTTCAGGGGGAGAACGACTTCACGCCTCACTGAGCTATTAACTGGTGGGGGGGCGGGGGAGGGAGAAAGAGGGGGCCTTCCAGGAAAGCAGTCCACCCTAAGTGATATCGTGAAGATCCTCGCGCACACTTAGCAGGCACCGGACTGCAGTTATGAGTGGATACCCCGCTGCCCCTTTAGAGGCCAGCACGCACGGGCTGAGGGACCACACCCTGGAGGGGGCCGTCTCCTCCAGGCGGGCGCAGTCCTTAGGCACTGGGCTGCTCACTGAAGGCTGGCCATTTGAATGCACCACGGGAGAAAGCTCTTCTGAGCACACGCGCATTTCCGGGAACAGTCACCCTGCCCGGGCAGCAGTTCTGTTTCATCATGTCCCTAGGAGTCGAAATTTGGTTCTGGTATTCTATTTCCTTAAAAAAAAAAAAAAATCATTTTATTGGGAGCTTTTTCAGCTCTTATCACATTCCATACATCCATCATATCAAGCATATTTGGACATATGTTCCCGTCTTCATTTCTGAAACATTTTCTACATGAGCTCCCCTTTTTGCCCCTCCCACCCTCGTGAATCCTTGATCAATTATATGCTGTTCCTATTGTTTTGTATCTTTTAAATTTTATTGGGGCTTTTCTCTGTTTTACTTTGTTATTTACGGTGGGTTGCATGTGAAAATCCAGGGGCGGTATAGCTATAGCCGTAACTGGATGAATGGCTTCCTTGGGGTCAGGCAGGGAGATTATAGGGACATGGGGATCTCAGAACAAAGAGTACAGAAAAGAAGGAAATTGCGATAGTATGTTTGAATCACTGAATTATATGACATGTGAAATATGTGCCAATAAAATGATTTTTTTAAATCAATTTGAGAACGCCGAACAGCAGCACACTTCTCCTAGCTGTTTCAAAGTCTCTGTGTGCCAATCCTCACAATTCTGTCCTGCCTTCGTCTGGTTCTGAGGTCGATCACGATTCCCTGCTCTTCCGTGGGTCAGGTAGCGTGGGGTTATGTTCTGGGCACTGTGGTATCTCTTTGTCTATATCGAACAGTTCTGCCTTAAGGAGTGATAAGTTTAAAAGAGTTGCATCACAACAGGCAGTTCATTTAGTGGAGGATCAACCTGGTCCTGTTGAGACTCGTTGTTCAGACTTGGTAAAACGAAACAAAAGCAACACAAACCCACTGCCATCGGCCGGCTCTCATTTATGGACGGACTCGGAGCCATTCAGTGGATGTCGATCCACCACAACTCCGTGGGTCAGGGTAGCCCTGTCCCCGTGGGTTTCTGAGACTGTCGCTCTTCATGGGATGAGAAAGACTTTCTTTCTCCCTCAAAGTGGTTAATGACTTCAAACTGCCAACCTTGCACTGTGTAGCCACTGCGCCACCAGTGCTCCTTTTATGGGGACCTTCCGAGGCTATCAATCTTTATGGGAGCAGATAGCTTCACAGAGGGGCCACTGGTGTGTGGGAATCGCCAGCCTTATAGTTTGCAGTCTGATACTTACCCAGCAGAGCTCCCAGAACTCCTCGGGCTTTGTGCAGGCAACATTAAAGTAGTCCTGGCTCTGTCAACGCCCACAATATCCCCACACCCCGAGACGTCGGCTTTCACAAGTCCCATCAGAACGTCTGGGCTGTGGGCGGCAGGGTCTCTCCACTGTGGCCATCAGGATGTCCACGTTTCCCATTGTGTGGACGGCCTCCCCCCACTGTTCTCTAGCAGGCCCAGGGTAGTCTC
>PVJH01024697.1:0-32701 GCA_004026705.1 Nesogale talazaci
GTCACCGTATAGGTGCCCTGGAGCGAGCCCAGAACGGGAGGGTCATCTCGGGTCGCCGCACGGGTGTCCGCTCAGGGCAGCGCCAGCAAGGGGGACGGAGGGAGGGGTGGGCTCCCCCTCCCTGGGGCCCGGAGCGCAGAGCCGAGAACCGCGGGTGGGTCGGTAGCAGGCGGGTCCCGGCCCGGTCAGGTCCGCGTTGGATGGGGAAGGCGAGGGACGCGCTGCCTGCCCGAGGCCAGCAGTCTCACAAGAGGCCCGGGGCGGGGGGTGGGGTGGGGGGGGGCAACGCCAGTCTCAGATGCCCAGGACTGCCCTCCAGGAAGCCAGCTGTGGTCCCTAGATGCTGGGACCCAATGGAAGACGCGGTCGGTGGACCGGTGCTCCCGCAGGACCTGAAAGATACGAATGGGCCGGGAACTGCCGCCGCTGCCATCGCAGCCGATCCGCAAACGCTCCCCTGGTTCCCTAAGGTGCTTGCGCCGCTGCGCGCCCAGGGCGAATCGGGGACGCAGGTATTTATGTAGCATTAGGCGAGACCTCGGCGCTGGAGGGACGGTGGCGGACGCCGAGCTGCGGCCATCCGCGAAACTTCCACTTCATCAGCGCGGCAGCTTCCGGGCTCCACTGCCGGAGGCTGCAGCTCCTGCTCTGTGCAACAACGCTGGGATTGGGGCGCCTCTGGCAGGGACCGATCTGTCCTGATTACCCCCGTCTCCGGCTCTTTAAAGTCGTCTGTGCAGCCACTACGGAGTTTCATCCCTGGCTGTGTGGTCTCAGTTCTAACTCAGCCTCCTCGGGAGGGCAGATTTAAGGGATTCTTTCCATTGAGAATGAATGGCAGCTGATTGAATTTGCACCACGCATCCCTGATGTTTTGTTTGTTTGCCTGTCAGTTGTGTGTGTGTGTGTGTGTGTGACTTTCCCCTTCCTTTTTCAGAGGACAGGTATTATTTGACACATTGTTCATCCTGACACCTAGGGAAATGTTCAATAACTCGCAGGTGACCACTTTGAAGGCTGCTTCACGTGAGGATATTTGACCAGCCAGTTGCTGGAGATATCTACAGTGACAGCCCCAGCCCCAAACATTGTTGGAGACTGCACTTGATGTATCACCCTGCAATAAATCGGGGAATTACTAGCTTGTGTGCCTTTAAACTCTAGATGACTATAATGGCATTTAAACTGGTTTATGGACTGATGCATTTAACCAAATTTAATACCTTTTCTGCCTGAGTATCTTATTCACCATATTTGTTCTCTTCCCCCCCCCCCCAGTTGAGGAGAAAAAACGTTTCTGCTCTTCTATTTCTCCATTACTGAAATTTGTAGGTCTCCAACTTTCATTTGCAAGCAACCATCCAAACGAAATACCTAGAGTTCTCCTGAAATAAAATATCCTATGGTAGTCATGGTAACAAATAGATTAAGGGTTATTGGTTTTCATCTGTATGTGATGTGGGTGGGGCTGTAGGGTTGTGTCTTTTTAATTGTGGTTCCAGTGAGTGGCGGTCCTCCTCAGTGTGGGAGAGGAACAAGACTGCATTCCGTTTTTGTGAGGGGCTTGTTGGAACAAAGACTAGCAGAGCCCAAGAGAATGACTTCTGCTAACTGTAGCTCCTCATATCCAGAAGGCAAATAGATTTTTCAAAAATGCTTTTTGTTTTCCAAGTAGATGAGCATTGAGCCAGTCTCTTTAGGACTAGGAAATGCATTTTGTGTATAAACTAATCCCCAAGGGATCTTTAAACCCAGCCCTTGTGTTCTCCGAGTAAACATGTTAGAAGTGTGGCCGCTGGTGTGGATTGAGTGTCACGGTTGTTATCAACACCTGTCAGTCTAAGTGGGGCATATCATTAGTCTATTCAAATCTTGCCTATTTCAATATTCATGCATTTCCATGGTGATCCATTCTGGGTTTTTGTTTACTTAGTCAGCCTTATAAATCTTTGGCATCAATTTTAGTTTTGCCATCTTTCTCCCCCCCCTTTCATTTATCATTCAATTTGACTGAAAAATCATTCCCAGTTTCAAGTATTTCCTCATGTATCTAGCTAGTTCCCCAGATTTTATGCTGTTACACCCAGATATCAAGGGGTTAATTTTTTTAAAATACTCAAACAACACTTTGATGCTAAGGTAATTTTTTTAGCATCTCATTGTGTTTGTGTGTGTGTGTGTGTGTGTGTGTGTATTTTCCTTGGAGTAAGCTTTTCATAAAGCTGTCTCCCTATATGATCCCGGAGACTTTATTCCAATCCAGTAGAATCAACTGATGACTTTTCTCATTTATCTCACTGTCTCTCTCGTCCCCCTCACCCTACGCCATTCTCTCTCGCTGTCTCCCTCTTTATTTTTTTGTCCCTGCCCTGTTATATTTTAGGGGTTAAGGAGTTGTGTCTTCCTTTGGCTACATCTGGCTCAGAAAGATGTCTAGACTTTGCATATTGTAGCAGCCCTGCCCTCCTAAGATCATTTCTCTAGTGGTGGCCAAAGCCAGAAGGTTTAGAGCAATGCAGGATTTTCCAAATTCAATTTACCTTTGCTCACAGTGATAGAGTGTCCTCAGGATCATAGTAAAATTTCACGTTCCCTGAACAGGCAGTGCAACTCAAATGTGAGTGATTTTGCTGACCCATTTCAACTTTATTTTCCAACGGCTTGGTCCCCTGGTAAGCACAACCCTCTATGTTTCACAAGTATCAAGGCAGGCATTAGCACACGACTGACTTATTAGGGTCAGGCAAAGTAATTGGATCACTTAAGTTCAAAGTCAAAGGGAGACATAGAATTAAAGCCAACCTTGTGATTCTACAATCAGTCAGCTAAGTGCCTACTTGGGAGCAGGGAAATAAGAAATATGATGAATAAGAAATCCACCCCTTGGTGGTGAGAATTGAGAATGAACCAAGGCGGGTCTCTGTAGGGCAAATGGTAGAACATGCCACCTCCTTGTGGACAGGTCAGTCTGATGATGTCCTCTGGGCTTTACTGACCTCCCTTCACTGTGCAGGCAGGCATAATTGTTTGGAAACTGGATGAATGTGTGTGGGCTTGTCTAGGAGAGACATTTGTTACCGGTCAGGAGATGTGGTGTTATCTAGAGATGCTAAACAGAATTAGGTCATATAATCCAGGAAAGCATTTTCCTTCAAAGCCAGTCATGCCACAGAAATGGTTTGCATCTTCATTCAGAAGGAACAATGTTGTCCACTTCTTTATTACCGCTTACTGGAACCAACATGAGAACACGGAGGTCAGTCCGAAAGCCAATGCCCTGGCACCTTCCAAAACAGCGACTCCTTTCCTTTGCCTTAAGCCTAGGGCCAGAAAGGTTGCCTGTGAGTTGTTCCGGGACAGATGAGAAGACAGACGTGTAGTCTCAGCCTGCAAAGGGGGCAAGTGGAGCGTTGGAATTAGTGGTAACACAGTGACTCAGGACATGCCCTTGATTGCAATGGGAAATGCAGAGGGCAAGGGGACCCTTGCTTCCTTCCATCTGCCGGAAACTTAAGTGCATCAGACTCCTGACTCCGCCCCAGCAAATAACCCCCAGCAGCTGGACCCAGAACTGGATCATCAGGACAATAAAGGACCCATCAGAAAGAAGACAGACCCCTGGGCATTTAAAGTTTGCCTGTAAGCCTTGGCCCCACAGGTGTCTATTTTTATTATTTACTTTATAGTTTTTGAAAATTTGCTGTCATTGACCCTTTAAAGACTACACACATGCTTGCATGCATGCACACACACATGAAAGAGGTTTCAGAGAGTTCATGGGAAAATTCGATGAAAAAAATAATGAAATTTTTCCATAAAGTTTTTGAAGCTCACAAAAGTATACTTAGATATCCTTATCCATATCTATCAACGCATATATATTTAAATAGCTATATCGTTAGAGATACATATCTAAATACACAAAGAAGTACCCATGCATTTGTGTGCATATGTATACATGCGTGGTTATACAGACACGCACATAAGCAGGTATTGCATACATGTAGCATGAGTGTATGAGGCCAGTCTCCGTTTCAGCGGCTTGGTGAGAAAGCTGCAGTCGGCGGGCGAGCAAGCGAGCACACAGTCCAATGGTAACGAGTGCAGCAGATGTGAGTGACATTTGTTCTCCCTTTTCTGCATGTGTGCACTTCCTCCGAAGGCTTCTCCGTTTGCTTCTAGGCCTTTCGGAGTGGAGGCAATACTGTGAAGCAAGTGAAAGGCTGCACTCCCCAGGCAGAACTAAACCTACTGTGACCTTGGAAAGACCTCACTCACCTTAAGTCTCAGTTTTCGTGTATGCAAATGGAGGTGATAATGTTGGCTGTGAGGCAACCTCATCCAGAAGGAGTCTGCCCTAGACCAGGTCCTTCTAGGAATGCCAGTGCCAGCAGAGCCGCCACTCTAACAGAGGCAGCAGCAGCTCCGAGAAGACACAGACGCCGTAGACAACGCCTGTCCTATTGCACTTGGATCACAGATGTTTTACTGTGCATTAGGGTGCATACCAATATTCATATTGCATTCTGCGTCTCAGGACCACCGGTGCTTACTTGGAAACTCGTGAGGGATTTACATTCCCATTCCAAGAGTTAAAAATACCCTGGGGGCCAGGCAGGGAGGGGTCCCTTAGAGTTGAGTTAATGTATCAACATTTAAGTCCATTTTAGTTTCATAATTTTAGCATCGATGTGAATTTTAGAGGTCAGCTAATCTACCTATCACTCAATCACCCAACCTTTCTCAACTCCCCCATAATGTAATAATAACAGCTCCCAGTTATGGCTGCCCACTGGATTTTACATACATTATCTCTAATCCTCCTATCAACTCTGCGAGGTGGGGATTATCCACATTTTACAAACGAAGATGAGGCTCAAAGAGGTAATCAGCTGGCCCAAGGCCATAAACCTAGCCGAGCTGTACTGCTGAGTTTGAATCCAGATCTGTCAGCTGTCGAAGTCTGTCTTATCTCTTCTTTTCGCTTGTTGGGTATGGGTGTGGCTTTGTTTCTGTAAAACTCCAGACTGGGTCTTGATGCCATGATACCACTTCACCCTGCCTGTTGTATATCCGGAACTGGGTTGTCTGTGCCAGTGCATATTTTAGATCAACGAATTCTCTGAAGAGAGCATGCGTTTAAATAAAGATGATTCATCAGGACCACTGTACTTTTGGACCTGCCCACCTGCGTCCTTTGGTGCTGAGGCGTTTAGGTGGCATCGTGGGTGACACCTGGGGCAGCTCACCTCCAGGTCAGCCAATGGCACCCGCCAGGCGCTTGGTGGGGAAAAGATGGGGATCACTGCTCCTGCAAAGAAGTACAGACAGCCTTGGAAACTCAGAAGGATGGTTCCGACCCATCCCCTAGGACACTGGTCCGTGAACTGTGGCCCACAAGTCCTATACGGCTCTTTCCGTGTGAGCGTGTGTCTCTGAAGTAACATTGAGAGCAGTCGGAGGTTATTATTTCAGATCTTGGCAATTTTGATTGTTTGGGAAAGCATATGTAAGGCTCTTGAGTGATTTTAAAGTTGTTCAGAGGGGCAGGATTGACTCCTCAGTCTCAAGGATCACTATGAGTCAGATTTGACTTGATGTTTTCCTTTTTCTCTAGTCCTTTGAAGGCTAATGAGAAAAAGCTTCTAGGTGCTCTCTGGTTTTCCATTTGGAGCCAACGGGGTAAAGTAAATAGCAGATCGAAAAGTAAAACCATGCCTGCTGGAAGTGGCCGTAACATGTCCTGAACCACTCAGCGCTGACCCAGGCTGGTTCACACTGGCATCCCTGCGCAGGACCTGGCACAGAATGAGTCAGTCAGAATGTTTGCCTGGACACAGTTATGCCTGGAGAAGGTGTCAGATAGAGGACATCAAGACCTAGTCATCGGATTTCCTTTGCACTGCGTGGCTGTGAAGTTCTATGCTCGTGGCTTGTCATTGTGCAGCATTCTAAATGCTAGATTTACGCATGTGTCTATTAAATATGTTTGTTGATGAATTCCAACTAATCTAAATCGAATCTTCTAGGATTTATGACTTAAGACTTTGAAGACTAATTTCCCCTTGGAGCTACCTCCTTCCAGTGATAACTGAATCCATGTTGGCACTTCTGAGGGGTGACACAAAGCCCATTCTTTCTATGACCTACCTGCCGGACAGGTTTGCCCCCACTCAGATTTTCACAATGGTAGTGCTTCACAAATGCATTGTTTTCGAGAAAAGGAAAATCCCCAGCATCATGGTGACAGCCACGGAAGGGCAGTCACATGGTCTTTTCCAAATTCTGCCCTCATTTTTCGTACTCTTCCTTTGTCCTGGTTTTCTTGAAGATATATGAAGCGTGAGAATAAAGTCTTTTAAAAGAAATAAAATCAAGTGTTTTCTCCTTTTCCGTTCCCAATCCTTGTTTCCACCAAGGAGGGACTGCTGGCATTGGGACTTGCCTGTGAGAAAGGCAAAGCTACAGTGCCTGCAGGCAGATGTACCATTAAATGGACACAGGAAATGCCCTCCCTGGGAGCCTAGCAGCCTGCCGAGGGCCCTGCTCTGAGCTTGAGCCAGGACCTGGAGAGCTTGGACAGTTAGACATCGCCACCCAGCTCCTAGAAATAGGCCAGGGGTCAGATGGGGGAAGAGGCTACGAGAGAATTCTCTAGTTGGTGAAAAACGAAAACAGAGCAAGGTCAAAGGCAGGGACCTCGCGGTTGCCAGAACATGGGCGTTTTCATTCTGAGTTTGTGTAGTCATTGTTGAGAAGTAGTGGGGCATGGTGAACCTTGGATTTGAAAAACAAACCAATTTATCTCTTCCTTTTCTTTTCTAGTCTCCAGCTTTGAACCTTTACTTTCGGATCAGAACCGCTGCCGAACGTTAATGATAGACAAATATACTCATTCCTGGAGGTTCTCAATGGGTGTCGACTCCATAACTGTTTACTGAGTAGGCATAAGCGAGAACTTCCTTTTTACTGGTACCATCTTTTTTGTTGTTCACCTCCTGACTTGGAAGAAAAGGTCCCTCCCGGGAGGCCAGGGAGCCCTACAGAGGCCGAGGATGTGCCCAAGGTTAGAGGAACAAGCATGGCAGCCAGACCCATGATAGGTGCTGGTTGCATTAAAGTGAGCAATGAGCCTATTCTCAAATCAGTGTGGAGAGACAGGCAGAGTACAGACGGTTGTTGCCAGCCTCTACTCCTCTGTCTGTGGAATGCGTGTCGCTTATTAAAATAACAGAATCACCGCATTGCTCACGAATGACAATAGGTGGCATGATAACCTGAGGTCCAGCTAATTTCATTTGAAGGCATGAAAAGGAAATCTAACGAGAAACGGAGGCCCGCCGCTATAATGTCAAGTACCTTCACATTCCACCTCGTTGCCATTATGATGTGCAAACTGAGCGCGAGCTTGGTTCCGCATTTGCCTTCTAGGCTTAGCTCGGACACATTCCTTTTCTCGGATCCGAGGTTTCCTGAGATGCCCTGACTTGGGGGAGGCCTCCGGAGGGAAGGAGCACATGAGCACACATGTGAGAAGTGCTGAGAGCGGCGCCAGGTCTATCCTAATGCTGCCGCCAAGAGCAGTGGGTTGTGATCTGCTCCAACCCCCCTTGACAAGTGGCTATTTGGGAACTCCTCTTGGGAATCCCAGTCCCTGGATTGACAAGGACGGTTTCTTTCCTTTTGCCTTGGACCTGGCCCATGTTGCGTAGTCGCTCTTCAGAGTGCTGTGAAATGTGGCTAGGCGAGGGAGCGGGAGACTTTCCGATCCAATGAGGTGAATCTCCAGACTCAGTAGGAAGTCCATAGAGAGCAAGGTCAGTGAAATGGGGTTAGGCGGGGAGGAGACTTCCCCACCCAACGGAAGTCCACAGAGAGCAAGATCATTGCATGAGGATGACCCAGATGTTTCCTGGGACCCTTCATGAGACAGACCAAGAGGGAGAGACCACAAAAAACTGCTATTGTCATGACCCGCAGATCCCCTCCAGTCCATCTAACCCCCTACGAGTATCAGATGCTGTCACTAATCAGTCCCTTCAAGCCAGTCCCCTGTTCACTCCGGAGCAGAAAATGGCTCTACTGAAATGATGGGCTTCAGCCTGGTGGTGGTGCACACTCTTTTACCAGTCTGGGACCAGACCATTTGAAATTGGCATTGCCTCAACAGCCAAGCACAAGCTCAACGGGCTTGTCTCATGGAACGAGGTACAGAGTCACCGGGGCGACATCACGCTTACGTGGTGAGGGACTGGTTGGCTTGTGGATGACAGGAGGTGTATGGGTTGGCCCATATTTGGGTTCATGAAGAATTGGGATACAAACAAAACACAAAAACCTCTTCACACAGAAGTGTCGCATATAGGTGGGTGCCTACCTGCGCTTGTCTTGCCAGAGCACGCACAAGCAGTGGTTTAATCCATCTCCAACCAGGAATCCCTAACCCGTGAGGCCAGCTTTCTCCCATTCACCATCACCATCAGTGGCTGCATCCTGCCCCATCCAGTGGAGTTTCTTCTCTCAGGGACATTTGGTTGGTTTTCCTTCATGGAACATGCCTGCCATGTTGGTGGGCTCAGAAGACGTTCAGGGATTCATGTTCCACATTGATGTGCTTTCTGAGCCAGTTTCCCTGAGGCAGGTTGAGAGTTTTCGCTCAGGAACCTCACAGTCTCACCTCCAGAGGCCGTTTTGTAGTGATGTCACCCTGTTTGGGTCTTCTTGCGGGCTGTTTGGCCACTGAGTGAGATACTTGGGTGGTAGGAAGATAAAGCACATGCCCACACCTCGACACTGGTCAGAAGCAAGTCCTGCCAAATTAGGGGAGCATCAACAGTGCCTTTGGGAACTGGGCTGGTTAAGTCCAGAAGCTTCGTGCAGGGAACGGGCCTGGCGATCTCACCAGCAAAGAGCCTGCCGTAGGTTGCGTCCTGTCATCTGCCCGGTTCATTGCTGTTCCAACTAGCGTTCCCTATCAAACCTTGAATAGTATTCAAACTGAAAAAGGAACATATTTCTCCCTGAAGCCTAGGTGTGCCAAGAGGAAGCGCCAAAAGCTTCTCAGTGTATTGCTAAAAGGAGCACCTGGATTGCTTCAGGAGACGTGGGGAAGCTGCCTTTCTCCACAATCAAAAGGCACGAAGACTTTAACATTTCTTTATTTACCCCCAGAAGAACACCAATGAATTTCATGGAAACCACATTTCCTGGAAGTTACTTTGCTCTTTTCTGCAAAGGCTGGCTCTCTCCTGGGACCTTGGGTGACAGCTCTTCCCCAGCCTAGTCTGGACAGGCCTACTCTGGAGTGCAGAGGGTGAGAGGTTTCATGGTAGGGGGCCAGCAGGGCTCTCTGAAGGGACAAAAGTGGGTTGTAAGAACATTCTAGAGCTTGAGGGAAAGGTTGCTGGCAGCTCTGCGTGTGTGTATTGGGGAGGGGGATGTTTTTTGCTGATCAAAAAAGCTATCTCATGCTGCCGCCCTACCGAAATGAACTCAGAGTTTGTCCTCCTGTGGGGGGAACCCTACCCAGAGTATTTAGATCTGCCCTCCCTTCCTCATATGCCCCAGAGAAGGGCATTCCTGAGCCCTGGCCCTGCCCAGCCTGCTCAGGAACTCAAAGCTTCCCTCGTAGATCCTACAGACACAGTGAGACATCCATCAAAAAGCCAGCTTCCGGTGTAGGGCCCCTGGGACAGACTGCAGGGTTAGGGTGGGTAGGCACTGCTCTGTGAAGTCACAATTCCAGAGCTGCTATGCTCAGCTGTTTTCATTCTCTAATTCTCGTAACTTGTATTTTACACATCCACATGCCTCATCACCCCACCTTGTGATGTCATCTTGTAATTTAAGAATTTAACGGTCAGTTTTTAAATGGCTGTATAATTTTCATTTTGTAAATGTACCCATCTTTATTTCACTACTGTCTCATTTGAATTTAGGTTACTTAATATACATTGCTATTCTCATATCTAAATGAGTATCCCTCTGTACAAATCACTGTCTGCTTTTTCCATGGCAGATCCTCAGAAGAAGCGTTTCTCGAATAAAGCTGTTAACCATTTTTAGGTGTTTATCTCACATTGAGAAATGATTTTCCACAAGACTACTCTTTGCACATATATTTGTTTACTTGTGGCGACAGTGCATAGAGTACTCACCCTTAGTAGTGACAAAAATTATATTTGCATTTCGTCAACTAGTGGTCAGGATTGTGACATCACTTCGTGTACTTACTTATCAATAATTTAATAGTCTCTCTAAATTATGTTTTACTTTTTGTTTTTTTATTGATGTTCCCCTCCAGCAGTCTGGGCTCAGCTGTAGACACCTGGGCCAGGTGTAGTCTTCACCTTAGGAAAAAGAGAGGCAGTGAATATCTGGTCATTGCTCCTGTACTGGATGTGACCAGTCGGTTTCTGGCAGTGAAGTTAGGGGGATGGTCTACTGGGGACTGGACTTATGAGAGTGGCAGAAGAGGGGGCAGCAGGTCTTGATTCTCAGACCTGTGCTAATTTATAGCTAAAACGGTTCACTTTAAAGATGAGCTGATGACTGGGGTCTTAAAAACTTTTGAGCAACCATCTGCGAGACAACAATTGGGCTTTACCCTTTAGGAGCAAATGAGTAAGAAGGGAACCAGAATCCCAGAGAAGAAACAGGTCTCCGTAGCTGATAGCTGCTGGCCTGTAGGAATCACCACCTGATCTCCCCTGAGGCCAGAAGAACGAGATGGTGCCCAGCTACCCTTGCTGAGCATTCCAACTGAGATCACAATGATGATGCCCAATAGAATGGAAGGAAAATGCGAACAACATAATTCCGTACAGTGTCAGACTAGCTGGACTCTCCAAAGGGATAGCCCTGAGACACCCTGAACCTTGAACCCAAACTATCCTGAGCTCACCTTTTAGTGAAATCAGAGTGTGATGCACAAAATAAAGGATAGTGCCTGTAAGAGCTGTACCCTACTAAAACGCCATCTGTGTGCAGTCCAAAAGTACCATTTACTGTAAAGCAGAGCAAAGCTGAGAAAGGGGCTAGGGAAACTAGAGTGCTAGAAGTGGAACAACCTGAATGCAATAATGAAATGCAGTGCAATGAGGAAAGCAATGAAAAAGAATGTGGACACATTATGGGAGATGTACTTGGGTGAGCTGGTCAAAGGGAAGCCAGTCTTGCTGTGTCAGCTTTGACCCGAACCACCATAAATTACTGCTTCTGAGAAAAGAAGTAGAATGCGGCACCCAGACAAAAGCTGTTCTCTCCAGCAATGCACCATGTGCCTCATCCAACTCGGCGAGGGCCCACCCCCTGCTGCACACGACATCCGTTTGTTTTAGCTGGAACAGAATTAACAGGCGATTAGATCAACTGGTCTTCACTGTTGAGATCACTTGAGTCTTCATAGTTTTTAGATGTCTGTGTGGTGGTGACTCAAAAGGAGCTATTAAAAACATTTTTATCAACCTCCCTGCCCCGCCCTTACCACGAAGTCCATGTTAGCCACCGCTCATATGTTTTGTCTGTTCTAGACTCTCTTCGGAACAGAGTCATACAGGGGGTTCTGGGTGGTGCTGGCTGATGATGCTTAGCTTAGTGCAGATGCCACTCAGATATACTTCATCACCGGAGCACACTTGATCTCCCTGGCCATCGGATCCTGCAGTGGGGTGAGAGTGTGTGCCCCTTCTCTGGTGGATGGGCATGTGGTGGCTGTGTGGTTTGGAGAAGGCAGAAATGAGTGTGTGTGTGTCGGGGGTGGGGGGGCCTTCCCCACAGACTCGGGCTGTCACACTTCAAAATCGTCACAAGATCAAAGGATTTCATTTGACTGGAGGTCTCCCAGAGGGGAGTGATTTCCAGGTATGGGTGCTTTTGATTTACACTAAAACAGGACTGCGTGTGGACCCCCCTCGTGTGTCGTACAGGAACAGATTCCTCCTTGGAAGACGCACCGCTCCTCCCTGCCATCACACAACGCAGACTCGTAACCTCCCTATCAGAGAGGGGAGAGCTGATCCTGTGAATTTCCCCGACGGGAACTCTTCGTGGGGGTAGAAAGCCCTGTCTTATCCCTGAGGACATGGCTGGTGGCTTCCAACCCCTGACCTCACGGATCACAGCCCAACTCATGACCACTCTACCACCAGGGCTCCTCCCTGGAGAAGCAGACTCCTAGGGGAATTGGGTGGCCACTGCCTGGTGCCTCTAGTCAGGGAACAAAGATGGTCTTCGAGGTTGGACCCTGGAGCTGTACAGCTTGCTGTTCAGGCCGGCTCATGTGCCCTCCTGCAGAATTGGCTGACCTACTAGGGAGAAGACAAAGGGTAAGAAAGGCTATTTTCATGTTCAGTCCATCCAAGGTTGTGAGTTCAAACCCCACCCAGAGGCCCATCAGAAGGCAAAGGCCTAGTGTCCCCTACCTTGAAAACCTCATGGAGTGATTCTGGTCTCTAAAGAAAATCTTGCTGATGGAGTCCTTCCTCTGAATCCAGGAGGCTTGTGCTGTACCCGCCAGGCCTCATCCCAAGTCCACCAGCACACACACCAGCTTTGCCAAGAGAGTAACCTAGCCTACCCTTAGCTGAGAGGGGTAAGCTGAGACGACGCTGCCTGGATGGGAGCCTGAGTTTCTAGATGAGTCCTTGCTCTAAAAGCACTTCTGAGCCCTGCACGTGGCCTGGCTGGGTGCGCCATAGCCCGTGGTGACTGTGTGGACCGTGTGCTCAGCCAAGACCTTGGTATTAATACTCATCTGGCAGAGGACAGTGTGTGGAGTGTCCCTAGGCAACTCAGGGCCCGACCAGCCCTGCCAACCTGTTCACCCTCCCTTCCAGGGGCACAAGAGAGCTGGGGCAGAAGAAATGATCTGTGGCGAGAACCACTGGAGGGACCGGGACTGGTGCACTGCTGACCAGAGGGACGGTGAAGGGCTCCTAGGAACCTCTGGTCAGACTATCACCACCCCATCTCCTCTCCCCGCTCCCCCCTGCTCGTTCTGCAGAAGGCTGGCCCATCTCTCTGTGATGTTCAAGTGGTTGTTAGTAAATTCCAGGAAGAGTCCCCTGCCTGCAGGGACCACCTGGCCCAGGTGCTCCATGGAACTGGTCTATATGTGAGTCCACAACTGCCCTGTGGTCTGGGGGAGCGAGGAGGATGGGTTGTCTCACCTTCCTTGACTTTCTGAGGTCCCTTGGTACCACAAATGGCTTGTGCTCCCCTACTCGCCTACAGGTTGGTGTTTGGAAGTCACCCAGGGGCAAAAGGCCGAATGATCTGTTTCCATGGAAAACCACAGTTCCCCTCCTGTCGATAACACCCAGGTCAGCCCGAGCTGGCATCGGCTTGATGGCACCTGGTTTGGTTTGGGTTCTGGGTTGATTTTCCTTCCTGGGCTTGGACGTTGTCCAATTTAGCAGAGGGTTCACTGGCTAGACAGAGGCTGGGTGGGCACACTTCCGTCAGTGTGATGGGTGGTAGGCACGGCGTCCCTCAGTAGGAGGAGGGTGAGGGGAGGGTCTGGAGGAGGCAGCATCTCCTGCTGCGCCAGTGCTGATTCCAGCAGGCCTGGGCAGGAGGAGTGAAAGCCCCGTGAAAGTCCCTCGGCGTGTGTCGGCTCTGGTCACGTGGATCGGGTTGGGATGGTTTCCTGGAATGTGTGACTTCTTCAGGGATCCCTTCGCCAGGGTGTGAATCGGCTGTGCCGCGGAATGGGAGCCAGCGGAGATGGTCTTTGCTCCTTCTCCCCCCTCCCCCCCACCCCTCCCCCCCACACACCCTCCCTCCCTCCCGGACACCCAGCACCGGGCTTTGCAAGAGAACCACGTAGCGTGTGTTCATCTCAAGGCCTGAGACCTTGCTTGTCTCTGGTGAAAGGTCCCCCGTAGCTGCTTCCCATTTGCTGCATCTCTGGCCTCCTCCTCACTTCCTTACCGATCCCTCCCTCCATTCCTTGGGTTGTGTCTCTCTTGCCCTCATGCTGCGGGCCGGCTTTGTCCTGGGGAAGACCTGTCCTCAGAGTGGATTTGGAGGGTCCGATACCAGTTGCCACAGAGTAGATGCTGGTTCGTGGCGGCCCCATATGTCTCAGAGCGGCACTGTGCTCCACAGGATTTGCAGTGGCTGATGCTGCAGACACGGGTCGCCAGGCCTTGCTTTCGTGGCACCTCTGAGACGACTGGAAGTGCCCCAAGCTTCTTTGTCTTTATGTTGATGAAGATGTGACCAGGAAAAACAGGACCAAGCATCGTGTTGAGAGATTGAAAACGGCGTTTCTAAAGGACTTGATCATGAGGACAAGTCATGAGCCATGACTTGATCATGGCTACCGGAGAGAATAGATTTAAGTTAGAAGGCAACTTGGCTAGTTAAGATAAATCAAGCATAAAAATTGTACATATATGAGAAGGCTCTAAAAAGTTCATGGGAAAAGGGAATGCAGAGATAATAGCATTTTCTTCACGAACTTTTGGAAGACCTTTCATCCATATGACACAGAGGTAAAGGGGAGGGAGACTATTGACAGTGGTCATCTTACTTGGAAAGGTTCCAGGTGTCAAAAATAAGTGGCCTCTTTTTCATAATGGGAAAAATAAAACTTACTTAACAAGAGGAAGAAATGTACATATCGTAGTAATGTTAATTTTTGTTTTGCCTCCTTGCACCCCCTAATGAGCAATGTCTGTCTGTGTGCATGGCCATACTGATCCAGAAGAAAGATGGAAAACCCAGGTCTAGATCATAGAGAATTTTAAAGTAGAAGGAAGAACGAAATCATTTCCTACAATCCCATATGAAATGTTCTCCCACGATAAATCTCAGAGTTTGGAATGTATACCCTCACAGGCTTCTGCACCATCCAAGATTTGGGGGCTCTCTTTTGGGAAGCTAAACGCAGTACACAGCAAACCTTACAGGACAGGGCTTCAGAGGCTCCATGCCATCATCAGGGTGTGAGCTATGGAAGCAGGATGCCTCCTCTTTCTCCAGTGGATCAGCTGGTGGCTTGAACCACCGACCTTTCAATTAGCAGCCCAGGGCCTAACGCAGGGCTCCATCCAGGTAGCTAACTCAGGCTTCCATCCTTAAGTGCAATGCCAGCATTCTCAAATCACTGTGCCCCCAAGTGGTCACTTGTACTTGTAAATTGCAGTCAGCAAAAAGGTTGCAATTAACCAGGTACCAGACTGCAGAGTTTATGATTTAATAATAACGATAACACTCAGACACACAAATGTGATAAAGGGAAGGAGGAACACAAAATTGTGTGTGTGTGTGTGTGTGTGTGTGTGTGTTTGCTTGCCTGGAGTCAAAAGACAGGGAAGAATGTTCTGCATGTTTACTTTCTCATTTGCTCTCCCAGAGAGATTAAATGAAAGTGTGTGTGTGTGTGTGTGTGTGTGTCGTGCGCGCACGTACACGTTTCCACTTGCAGAGGGACCTGGCCCCAAAAGGGTGGGATGGCTATAGGCAGAGCCTCCCAAGAATTCAGGAGGCTTAGCCTCCTCTTTCTCCGGCGCAGTCCTTGATGCCTTTGACGTCCTGGTTCTCTGTAGCAATAGCTCCATGATAGTCCTTTGGCAGTCTGCCAGAGGCTGTAAGTGTACAGAGAATTGTGTTTTAATAGAAGGCTTTACCTCTGATACAGATTTAAAATGAGGAAGAAACTTTCTGTTCCTCAGCCAGAGTGAAATGCATTTTGCCGCTTGTGGAATGCAGGTGATTACAAGCTCATCTTACATAATTTTATTATTTTCAATTGCTGCTTGTCAATCTCAGGTGATGGTTTCCTGGGAGCAGAAAGGAAGCAGATTCTGGGCAATGACAAAAAAAAATTTGGAAAAAAAAGAACTCACCTAGTCATTAGCCAGTCATCCAGAAGTTTAGAAAGGAGAATAATTATCTTCGTGTTGATGCAGCTTAAAAGAATCAGAACTTGCATGTCGAAGTTAAACATGCAGAAGGGAGTGGAGCATGATTTCATGGCCTTTGAGACAGCTTACCTTCACTGTAACAAAGGGCGGCTGCACTTAAGAAAAGGCAAAAGGGCTTCGAATTAGTGGACGTAGTCTCTCGAATCGCCACCTTCTCAGATAGCTGGTGAGGTGGTCCGTGGTCACGCCCCCAAGAGGGCATTTTCTCATTGGCTCCCTTTAAGGAAGGATGTACTTTCTACCAGGGAGCAGAGAGGCCTGAGGGAAGGAGAGTGTTAATCACACGAGGGGCATGGAGAGCTGCCCAAGATTGAGTTGTATGTATGTTTCCACTTAATATGTTTTCCCTCCACGTGCGCCTCGTACCACTGGCTAGGAATGCACTCCTTGTTTACCCACTCTTGTTTTAATGTCTTATTCCCAGAATGACTGGGTACCAAAGGAATCCTTTGTGGGAGTCTTTTTTCCCAGATACCAAAGACCACATTTTAGTGCGAGGCTGACCGCATCAATGACCCCAGTCCTACATTTGGTTTTGTAACAGCTTAAGACTCTGGCCACAGCCCATCGGCACCGTGACCCTGCCACCTCTTGTAGGAGCTCCTGGTTCTAGTCCTCACTTACGTAACTATTTCATGAGCACCGACTCTGCGTGGACGGGAAGCCTGACTAAGACGTTCTCCTCCTGGAACAGAAAAAGAAAAGTCAGTATCAGCGTGTAATTTAGGTCGTTCTAAGTGCTACGGAGACTAACCGCCGGCTCACAGCAACCCGGCATGACAAGATGTGTGGGACTGCTCAGAGGGTTTTCTAGGCACGCCTCTCTCGATCTTTCTCCAGTGAGATGGTTGGGTTTGAACTGCAGACTTTGTAGTGAGCAGCAGCACTTAGCTGGAATCGACAGCACCTCAGAACAGCAACAACGTGAGGGGTGACATTTGAGATAGGGAAAGCAAAGTAAAACAAAACTCAGTGACCTTGAGCCAATGCTGGACCTTACAGAACAGGGTAGAACTGCCACCAGGTCCCCCCTCCACCTCCACCTCCACCTCCACTGCCCTCCTCCCTCCCCCCCACCACTCCCTTCCGCCCCTCCCACTGCGACCCCCCACCCCCGTGAGTTTCTGAGACTACCTCTTTATAAGAGTAGAGAACCCTGTCTTTCTGCCAAGGGAGGGGCTGGTGTTTCAAAGTTTGGACCTCTCCAGTCACAGGTGAATGTACAACCACCAGCTCTATGATAAGAACGGGGGTAACTATTTTGGATGAGGTCATTAGGGACACCACTTTGAAGGGTTACAGATCACACCTAAATTTTGTTCCCATCAGCACCAAGACTGATTAGATTATAAATAGAATAAACCCTTCAAACTTTCTTCTTTAAAAGCGTTCCTCGTGATGACGACCTTAGGACACTAGGGTGACATGGCCAATGACTCATTGCTAAGAAGGATTGGAAAACGGTCCAAAACCAAAAGAGGTAATCCCAGAACATGCTGGAAACCACCTGGTGCCGTGGAAAATCCACCCCCTTCAGGGCGTGTGCTCCTTCCTCTGGTCAGCGGCCCGCCTTCGGTTACCCAGGAACCCCACACCCGCCCTCCCTTTCCCCAACCACCCACGAGAACCAAGCCACAGAAATTGGGATGATCGTGTCTCTGTGGACACCGGTTCCATAAGCCTGGCCCATGCACAGTCATAGGGTTACAGGACACAAGAGTTGAAAGCGGCATGTGCCCACCTTGGTGGTTCTGGTAGACCCTCCTGGGTCAGCACAGGGAGGTACAGAGCTGTCGAAGACCTTTGTGAGGGTCTGGCTCCGGGAGTCCAAGCATTTCTTCCTCCCTCTGTGTGAGGGAGGCAGAGTGCATGGGGCAGGCTGGACCAACCACAGAGAGCTTCCTGGGGAGACACAGGTTGGGCGGATTTGGATGGGATTAAGGGTCAGGCCCCGAAGATGACTGTGGCGGTCAAGTATTCGTGATGTCAATTTCATGAGTGGGATGCAGGGGTGGAGTCTAGCCCATCAATCTGGAGATAGCCAATGAGTAGCCAATGAGGCTTCTGTGTGGGCATGGCTTTCTCCTGAGAATTCTGGGAAGTCTCACAGTATTTCCCAGGTGGAGAAGAGGGACTTGATTCACTTCCCTGATGATGAACTCCTGACAAGACGAGATGACAGCATGCTGATCGATCCTGATTCCTGGATAATGGAGGAGCCAGAGGAGAAGCCACATGGGATTGCCTTGATGGAACCAGACCTCTGAAGCCACAGAGAGACCCCTGCCAGCACTGAGATGCTTCTGCTGCCAATGGACACTGCTGGTGGATGAGGAGCCCTGGAAATGAGGTGCCATGGGGAAACCCCTGCCAGCGCTAGGGCACCTCTACCCCAGCTGGATACACACGACTCTGCACCCACTCGCCTGTGACTTCATGAGTCGGAAGGAGACTTTATAGACTGGTATTGGACATATGGGCTAATATCGGACTTATGACCTGCGACTGGACTGGGTTGGGATCCTTTCTCACTGTTCCATTCCTCTTGTCTATAAACCTCTCCCTTATTTCCATATGCGTGTCTATGAATGTGTTTCTCTAGTCTACCCAGACTAACACAATGACCGTGTAAGATGTGTTTGTTTTTGAGAGCAAGCGCGGAACATGTTTTGGTGGCAAAAGCAGCATCTGTTGTTCGAAACGCGGCAAGTCGAAGGAAGAACATCATCATAATCTCTAATAAGCGTCTTGCAAAGAGATGACTTGTCGATGTTGTCATATTTTCTTGCGTCATCTTTTCTTCCTTTTTCCTGTTTTTGTAATAGTTGGGAGTTTTGCATCTTGCTTTATTTATTTTAGACTGTGATGAGCCTCTTCCGGTAGCATTTGAAATGGTTCTTAAGAATGGCTCTTTTAATGACCGCCTGCAATCCCATGATGCCTGCCTGGGCTCTTATGCACTCAGTCATTCCCACCAAGTCACCCCCTTCGGGGAGGATAGTCTTGTACGGTGCTTTGGCTCATTATTTCGGTGCCAGACGGATCTGACAAGACCCGGCATCTCTGGGACTCACTCTGAGCCCCGTTCCCTGATCCGCCTGGGTTCTGCCTCTCACATGTCAACTGCAGATGCCAGCTTCAGCGGCACGGGCTGGCTGTGAGGGTTAAATGAGATTATGCTTTGGATAGAGTTCTAGAAATAGAATTACCAAGCCTTGATCTTTTAAAAATTATATAACTCTCCAATTATAAGGGTAATGTTCTTTATGGAAATCTTAACAAAAAAGCAACAGAAATACCAAGCATAATTTCAACACTTGGAGATAAAAAAACAATTAACATGTTCAAATCTATTATGTGTCACTTTTAACAGAATCTGGTTTGTGATATGTATCTATTTAGATATACATGTATGTGGATAATTTTATCTCTTGCTGACCCTCTCCACCTCCTTAATCTTATATCGATTTTCCTTTGTCGTTATACACTCCGAAACATGATCTTAAGATGCTGCGTTTCAACAGAATGCTGTATATGAGGGTCCCATATTTTACTTCATGAATTTCCTATTTAGAAAATATTCTTTTAATTCAGTGATTTGCTACTTCAGGTGGCATTGCAGTCAGGGTTACTGGCCATAAATACATGTGGGCATTGCAGGTCCTTTCATTGGAATTAAGTCCTGGAACTCGCATTGCCAGGTCTCAGAGGTAATACTGAAGCACAGGTGTGAACGGCCAGAAAGCCTGTGTTATTGCTCCTTCCCTTAAACAGTCTGGGGAAATCCATGACCTCACTCGTCTTACCTAGCATCGTTTTAACAAATACACACCTTGCCCAGTTGGATGCGTGAGTAATTACATCTCCTGCTCTTAGTTTGCACGCTCCTGATGACCAGTGGGCTTGAGCACTTGTTCTGGGCTTATTGACATTCCTGTCCTCGCCCTGTTTTTCTATTTATATTCCCTTTTTTCTTATTGATTTCCAAGAGCTCTTTATGCATAAGAGGATATTAACCTTTTAGTGTACCTGCTAGACACATGGGGCTCCATTGTTCATCTGTCTTTTCAATTCATGTACTGCTTAGTGGAGAGGACTTCCATTTGCTGTAGCTCTGTTTATCAGCCCTTCCACTTTTTGACATTTCCTCTGGTTCTTGCTTAGAAAATTCTCCCCAACCCTGTCTTTGGCTCTCTATGCGTTTATAGTTTACTTGTTTCATGGTTTCATTTTGCAGATTCCACATTTGAATAATTTCTCGGTTGCGCTGTTTGGTTTGATAACAAAATTGAACTCACTGCCATCCAGTTGATAGAGTTTTGTTCTTAGTACTTATCTAATTCTCCCAGTTTCGAGAGTTGTTTTTCTTTTTAATGATTTTTAAAATCCCAACTACTTCCGACTTGAAATGCTACCTGTCTCATACAGTCAGTTCTGAGGAAAGCTAGCATATTATTTCCTGGACTGTTCTCTGCTCCATTGTTCTGTGTGACCAAGGATGATATCACATGTTTCAATTACAGAAGGTTTTATATTGCATTTTCAAAGCTGGTACTGGCCGACAGCTTGAAGTTCACCCTGAATCCCCTCAGAGGGAACCCCTGATGATCTGCTTCCAGAACATCAGTCACTGGACAGTAGTTCTGTTTCAATGCGTCAAGAGTGGCCAGGAATTGGACGTGCCTTGACAGTCACTGCTAGCTATGACCCTATCGTCATTATTATTATATGCCAAAATACATTGACTGTTATTTCTAACTCAGCTAGTAACTCCATATACATTTCTGAATCATTTTGCCCAGAAAAAAAATGTGTATCTTTTTGAGATTTTTTTTAGATGCTATGACACACTGATGTATAAAAGATTGACATCTAGACTACAAGCATGGGTCTTCTCCTACAGGAGAAGTATTCGTTATTTAATGAATGTCCCTCTCCCTCTGTAACCATTTGTGGTTTTCTTCCTAGCAACTTCCTTCGAGATCTTGCATGTCACAGAGTGCTATCTTTCTGTCCAGCATGTTGTCTAATGAGTTGTTCTTGAGCAGTGAAGACGCTGCTGGTTTTTATTTGGGTGTTTTGTGTCTTCCTAGCTTATGAACTCTCTTCTGGGGAGGATGCTTTCAAGGCTTTTGAAGCATGCCCACTGTTTTACAGAAAACCTGCGTGACCAACAGAGTCAAGGAGAGCTTGTATTTTTTAATTGGGGAAGAAAATCGCCTCTGGTTGTGCCCGTGACCACGAGCATGTCAGGAGGGACCCCTCCCTGGAGAGAGCATCCGAGATATAAAGGAAGACTCTCACTCAGTCACGGGCTTGACTTAATGAATCCACCAGTGAACTCAGTCCTGGGAATGATGGGGAGGATGGCACCGGGGAGGAGCATTTTGTTTTCATCATCACGCGCCACACCCAAACTGATGGCACCTCACAGCAAGGACATTGTGTCTCCTGTACGTTTTCAGTGAAGTGTCTTCCAGACTCTAGGCCCGAGTGAACTCTGGTCATGATATCATTTCTTCATGATGTACAAGCTCAGCACGCAGTTAGGCTTCCCTGTGGGTCTCTCTGGAACCAGCAGTTCCTCACTGAGGAGACTCTGATGGGCGGGAGGGCCTCACTTTTCAGTTACACAACTGAGGTTTGAAGCTGACCTTGTAGGGAAGAACGGAAGAATCCAATTTCAGAAAAAGAAGAAGAAAAGATTCAGGAGCCAACCGACTGATAGGGTCGGCCCTGTCATCGGTGCTTGGTTTCATGGCACGCAGATGCCTGCTCATAGCCAGGTGAACCTGGGTATGCAGGGACAGTCAGGCGTCACTTGTACCATTGTTGGTCTCTGAAGGATACACAAAGCATTTCATTTCCAGCCCAAAGACAATCCCCAAAAGTGCCCAGAAGAGGGAGAGTTCAGAGGAGAAATAAGACTATAAGATTGAGGCACTTATTCTCAGTCATGGTACCAAGCTACCCTTCTCTTCCCTTCCATCCAGGGCTTCCATCAGTGAGACAGAGGGGGTGCCTCCTACCTGATTCTTCCCAGCATATGGCTGGACGTGGGGGAGGAATCCCCCCGCCTCCGAATGTACCGCGGTGGCGTGCGTGTCCTCTGTTGGCGTGGCAGCTCATCCTTCACTCTCCTCTTTCTCTGCCCATCTGGGCAGGTTGTTTCTCTCCCACTTGACAATCTTCCTCCAAAGGAGTGTGTTGCCGTGGGTATGTCCTCTGTTTTCACTAGCTCCCGTGAAGCCAGGCTGTAAGGGCAGGCGACTTCCCTCAGTAGAACCAACCTCCCTCCACAAAAAAGTGAGTGCCAGGTAGACAGAGAGCGGACGCCTTCCCTTCAGAGGCTTGCCGTCTAGTGGGGATGAGACAGTGTTATCCGCTGGATCTAGCCCCAAGAAATCCAAGCAAGGAGGCTCTGCTGCTGCTGCTGCTGCTGCTGCTGTTTTCCGTTGCCATGGAGCCGACTCCTGGTGACTGCGTGTATAACAGACGTGAACGTGGCCCAGCCCCACACGACTGCCTGCCTGGACTTTGTGATGGTCGGCGTGGTGCAGTCTATTATGGTGGCTGTGGCGTCAGCTCGTCTCATGGGGGGAGGCGGGAGGGGTGGGTCACCCTGATTGTCATTGGCCTCTCCTTTGTCCAACTGGATCCCCCTTTCTAGGGATGGGTCTTTTCCGGTGACCTATCCAAAGTAAGTGAGCCCAAGTCTTGCCAAGTTCACTCCAAAAGATCGTCCTGGTTGTATTTCTTCGGCCTCTGGCTGGTGCGTTCTTCTGGAATATTCCTCGCCGACCCCACAGTTCAAATGGGATAGTGCTTCGCCTCTCCTCTCCCACTGCCTCCCTTACGCATGCCGGTGAGGTGATGGCGGGGCGAAGTGACAGGAGAAGGAAGCGACGCTCCGTTCTTTGCAGGGCAGCCGTAGCTCCTCTTGGATTCATGGAGAGGCAGGTGGTGACCGCTCTGAGATTGACAGCACGCCCGAGCCTCAGGCTTGAAAGGGTGCGTGGGAGATGGGGCCCAGGTCATACATACATTCCAGAGAGAAACCACACACAAAGACCTGAACCTGGGGCAGGAGAGGGAAGGCCAGGCTGACAGGAGCTGAGAAAGCATGGGGAGAGGGTCACAGGACGAGACCAGAGGGGGAGGCAGGGAGAGACCGTGGTGGGTCTTCTCATTCACATTGGAAGGGCCGTCTTTCTGAGGAGCACCCGTGACATGACATCGACATGTGGACAGCTGAGGAGAGCCAACTGGAGGAGGGGGGGAGGGTAGAGCTAGGAGAAGCATGCAGGTGTCTGTGGCAGACAGGGATGGATGGAGAAAAGCCAACAGGTAGGAGAATTTGACTGTGGGGACGCGAGGGAGCAAGCGATCTTAAAAGCGATACCCAGATTCCTGGCCGGAAGAGCAGGAGGGGTGGTTTGCATGGTGTTGGGAACATGGGGATGGAGTCAGGCTCTGAGTTCATTTACTTTGCAAGGGCTCTGGGGATGTGGTGTCAGCAGTAGGGGGGCTGTGGGGGCCTCTGTCTCGCTCAGAGAAGAGTCCAAGGCCACGGATGTATCTTGTGAGGAACCGCTCTCCTTCGATTCAGGGGAAATGGCCATCATGGTAAGGGCAGGAGATAAGACCAGGCAGCCAAACCTAACCCTCTTCCGAGCTCTTACTAATTCTGGTGCCTACCACACTCTGCCTTCCAGAGCGTTCCCAGGCTCTGTGTACCCGGTAGCATTTGCTGGCTGAGTCAAGACGGAAGGCAATAAAAGGGGTATAAATACAGAGAATCACACATCTAAACATTCCTCTCCATAAACTCTTGCTGGCCGGCCAGGCTGAGACCCCCGGCCCTCCAGTGTGTGTCACTGTGTGAAGAGATGGTACCCGAAGTCCCCTCTCTCCTGTTCCCAGCCTTCTCTTCCTCCCTCATTCCTTCTTTCCTGAGTGATGGAGCCTTAACATGCGGCACCCAACCATTTTGTAACATGGGCCAATTTTTCACAGAGACTAACATTCAAAAGACAATTAAGTTTGTTTCCATTTCACCTCATTCCTGTAGTCATCTGCTCAATAAATATTTACTGAACACACACTGTGTACACAGACAAAGGAACCCTGGAGGTTCTCTGGTTGACTTTTGAACTGCTAACCGCAAGGTCAAGAGTTCAAACCCACCAGCTGCTCGGAAAGAAAACGATGAGACTGCCTGCTTCTATAAAGACTCACAGCCTTGAGTCAGAACCAGCACCATGGCAGGGTCCATAATTTTTGGTGAATTGTGTGACAGACGCAGGAGCCTTGGGGGCCTTAAGGGTTTTATGTTGCGCTGCTAACAATGAGATCAGCAGTTCGAACCCCAAGCACTCTGCAGAAGAAAGATGAGACTTTCCATCCTAAAGTGATTTACAGCCTCGGAAACCCATGGGTCATAATTGACCCAGTCAATTATGAGTTGGAGATGTCAAGTGGCAGACAAAGTAACATATATAAGGATAGTGACATAGTCATGGCCATAGACATAGAAATACCCTCCCAAGGTATTTCTCAGCTAGGAAAAGACATGGAGGGCTAAACAAATGGGATTAAGATGTGTAGGTGGGAATGCTAGAATAGGGGGTATCCAGCCTCTCACAAGAGACCAGGTGAGTTAAAGATGGATTGCCTGGAGCTGGGAGGTGAGTGAGATGTGTGACGTGAATGCATAAAAGCTGAGTCGAGGTTGAGCCCTGATGGCCTAGTGGTTGTGTGCGGGACTGGGGTTCACAGGGTTGACAGTTCAAATCCAGCAGCAGCTCTCCGGGAGCAAGGCTGGGCTTCCTACTCCCACAAGGGCAATGATGCCACACACACACACGTAAAGCTGAGTCAAGGGGTGCATTCTGGAGAGAACTGGAGATCTGTGAGCAGGTATTTGTGGAATAGGAGAGAGTTTCCATGCATGGAATATAGGCTAGGCTAAATGTTGAAACTGTGTGTGGTGAGGATGGAATGGTGGAGAAGATAGCGCGTGCTGTTGAAGTCACCCAGAAGGGCAACATACAGATAACCCTGGGGCTGGCAGAGTCAGGTCAGGGCCTCAGCCTAGATTTATTTTGTTATTTATACCAGAAGAGTTTTCTCCGTCACTTCTGCTGCCGGGAGATGACAGGAGACAAAAAGATCCCTTTTTCTTCTTGCATTGGGCCATGAAAGACTGGATTAGAATGCTCCCTGCTGTTCCTGGTTCTGCCTTCTCTACGTGCCTGATGTGACATTGGCAGCTCCCGATGTCAGCCGTGATTGGCTTGTTCTGAGGGGCGCTTTAAGCAATGTGGACAGAGCGACAAAGAAGATGACCAGCGCTCACTGGGATCTCCTTGGCCCCTGTCCGTGGTTGGGGAAAGGCCGAGGAACAATAGGAATACATAGAAATAACTGATATACAACCAATGTAGATGAGTCCTGAGCGGACTGCCGCCTGCTCTTTACAGCTGAGTGGTAGGTCCGTGTGGAAGCACGCTGGCAATAAGGCAGACAGGGGGCAGCATTGCCAGTGTGGACTGCTGAGCTCAAGGCTGGGTGGTTGATGTCAATGGGCCGAATTGGACAGTAGTCTCCCTTCAAAGCTAGGATGAAGTAGCAGGACCTACAGATTGATGTCTTGAGGGGCAGAGGGACAAGCTCACCCAGAACTGATGACAGGGCTCCGAGGAGCTGAGAGAGTGGAGATGGCTGTGCATTCGAGGCATCAGGCAAAGGCTTCCGAGGACCTGAACCTTCTCCAAAGACTTTCACAGCTGCTTTCAGAGCTTACCATCCTGCATTTGGTAGAAACTCTGACCACCATGCATTTGGCAAGGTGGTGGTCATCGTGGGGGCCGGGGGCTGGGGACCCCAGGCTTGAGCCATTGTATGACCTAGCTCAGTCTTCTGCAGCTCAGGGGTCCAGAGCAATGCTACAGAGAAGCAGATTTAATGAAACTGGCCGGCCGACCTTGTGATGCTCCCAGAGTCACTGCTGTCCTCTTCACGAAGCTCCCAAATCAAGTGCCTTCTCCACAACTAGGCAGATGGCAAGTGTTGGGCGCGTCTCGGGAGATGGCTGGTTCAGCTTTCCTTCCCCTTCTGACGGACAGTTTCCAAGTCACCTGCAATGTTGTAAACCACTGCTTGTCACTTGGCCAAATTCCTATGCTCTTACTTAAGCGTGATTTGCGCACTAGATGCTTTTGACATTTGAAGATTACTCGGTTCTTTGGGCAATTTTCTTGTTTGCCTTCAAGGAAATACCTACAGTTCTCTGTTTCATGTGAGGAAAGGTGAGCCCCAGGAGGTATGTGATGAACTGTTGGGTCCCTTGAACTGAGGTCTGACTGACATACTAGGCTTTTGCTACAGGAAGGATTAATGCCTAACAGTAGACCTCCTGTTTGGGATCATTTGGAAGTAAAGGTGATTCTTTAGGGGAGTCACATTGGCATCAAATTGACAGGTCAAGAAGCCCATCCTACACCACAGGACCAGTGTCGGGTGGAGGCAGTTGGGTGGTACTAGACTGACTGCTTGTGACCAATAATTCCTACCTGCCGTGACCTTTTTATTCTCTGGGTCAGAGGATTTGTCACTCCCAACTCCTGGACACAGTTGTCACGGTATATTGTCTTTTCCTTTGCATTGGTCTGGACGATTGTTACTGGTGAGAAGCTAATGAAGATGTCATGTCATTTTCTGCTCACTTATTAAGATGCACCACCTTCTTTTCCACCGCATGTCAGAACTGAGTGGACACCCCTGGGGGAGACAAGAAAGGGCATCCTGCCTCTCTTGCGAAGGAAACCCTCAGCCGGGTTGGGGAGCGCCATAGTTGTCCATTTGTTCATTTCCTAGGAAAACTCCCATGGCTCCCAACCAAACCCCAGTGTTCTAAAGTTGACATTTGAGGGCTCCCCTCTGTCCCCAGCCCCCCTCCTCTCTCTCAGTATCGTTTCCTTTCCTTCTTCAGAGGGTTGAAGGAAAGACAGGGCACCCCGCTCTGGGCCAAAATGGAATCAGGCAACAAGAGATTAAGGGGAGGCAGGCCTTGGTCAATAGGACATGATTTCCCTGTGCATCCAACCTGAGACTCTGAGACGAGGCTGCTGTTCTCGCGGACCCCTGCAAACCCCTGCAAACGGCTGAGCTCTCTTCGCCCTGCAAGCTGCGTGGGTCCTCCTGATGGAGTCCACTCCACTAAAGGACCGGAAAACAGGACTCTCAAAGACGGGATGAAGGATTAGGGATAATTTCATTTCAGAAGGAAAAGGCTGAGGCGGACTTAATTGTCTTTGAAGGATCCTCCTCTGGTAGAGGACAGAGATGAGATGTTTCCTGTCTTGCAGAGAGGGAGAACACACACACACACACCCCTAAAACCAGCAACAATAAAAACACCAAACTCACCATCATGGAGTTGAAGCCGAGTGGGTCTCGAAAGAGTGATCTGGGTTCCTCCCAGTTAGAGCAGCTTCCTGCCTGGCGGGGCCTGGGGAGGCCGGGCTGGCAAGGCCCTCTGGGGGCCATGGGCAGCAGGCAACTATGTTTGTGTGGAACAAGAGCATCCTCAGGGCTCTCTTTGAATGAAAAAGTGTAGATGCAGGGAATTGACACAGATGGTAAAGACGCAGACCTCCAGAGGAGGAGGAGGAGGAGGAGAGGGCCCCTCCTGCAGGAAAGCCGCGCTGCAGGGAGCTGAGAAGGTGAGCAGAGTGTGGGAAAGGCGATGCGGGGAGTGGCTAAGTGTGAGAATGAAGTGGAGAAGT
Source organism: Nesogale talazaci (assembly GCA_004026705.1). Classification (NCBI taxonomy): domain Eukaryota; kingdom Metazoa; phylum Chordata; class Mammalia; order Afrosoricida; family Tenrecidae; genus Nesogale; species Nesogale talazaci. Next base: position 27,722 of record PVJH01024697.1, read on the forward strand.
GAGTGTACGCTGACTGAGTCCTGGAGACCGGGCGGAAGCCATCGCAGTGAGGGCACAGCGCTGACAGACGGTTGAGAGCACAGGAGGCAGATGGAGCTAGAGAATTCGCTCATGGCCTTGGTCCCCAGACAATGGGGACTGCCGGCGGTGCTCAAACAAGGGAGGGGCCTGTTCTGGAGCAGGGCCATCCCAATCCCCAGGCCCGCAGCACTGCCTGCCTCTGGCTGGCCTGCAGCCAACATTGAAGTCCACAGAACGACAGACAGCGTGGAGTGAGGTTTTTCCTTCAACACACAGAACATGATTGACTTCTCTGGTGATCATTTGTGTGCTTCAGATTCCTCACCACGATCCTCCAGGACAGAGGGGAGCTGCCCCTTTGGGTTTCCGAGGCTATATGTCCTTCAGAGTGCACCGAGTGTCCCCTTTCTCCTACAGGACAGCTGGTGGGTTGCAACTGCTGACATGGTCCACTGCCCAGTGCACTGTGCACTCGACACTTTGTGGAAGCTTCCTGTAGGGATGGAGAGAGCATCCACAGCTGCCACTCCAGCACTTTTTACATGTCCAGTTCAGTAACACCGTCTCCTTCCTTCACGGTGTGCAAGGATGCCCACGACGTGTTTCCACGCTTGTCGGGAGTTGTTCTAGAATGAAAGGCTTCTCGTCGGAACTGCTGCCCTTTGGTTCAAGATGACGCTCTGTCAGTCCAGTGGCTTAGTAGGGAGAGAAACCAAGTCTGGCTCACTGGAAGCTAACAGGGAATATATGAAACAGACATAAAGGTGGCCCGGGGTCCCCAGAGGAAGGTGACCCACACTCAGGAACCACAAGGCTGAGAATGACAACCGGCACTAGCCAAGTGCGGGCTCCACTCCCTCCTTGCAAATTGTGTTGTGTGGTCTCTAGCTCTTTGCTTCCGTTTCCTCATCTGGTAAAAGGCAAATGACCAGGGTCCTGTGGTGTTTGGTGGTTGGTGACAGCCCACCCTTGAGCCCAGAGCTCTGTTAGTGAGAAGCTAGAATTGTAGTCCTGTGGCTAGAGGGACTCCAGTCCTCTTCTCTCTACGAGATCCATGTGCCTCTTGGGATGTCCCTAACTTTCTGTCAATAATGCTGCCTAGATTCATCGTCTATCAATGTATTGACCCTCTTCCCAGATGGGTTGGTGTTTTATCCACTGCTTCCTCTTGGTGTTTCCAGCAATAGATGTAGCGGTCATCAGGACCAGGCTCTCTCCTGTCTTCACTGCTGCTCTGTGGAGGGCGGGGGGGGGGGGGGGGGGGGGGGGGGGGGGGGGGGGGGGGGGGGGGGGGGGGAGGACGATGATGGACGTGGTGATGAGGGAGCTGAAGGTGTACCCTGCTCAGCGCAGTGTCACCTCTTCCAGTGCTACCTGCTGCTGCTTTGGTCACCTTTGCACTCTGTTGATCTTTCTCCTGGCTTAGACCATAAGCCCCTTGAATGCACTTAGTGGACACATCACGAATATTCATTGAAAACCTGAACGGCCCACTCCCTCCAGGCTTTGGTCCTGGTCATGGTATCAATGGGCGTTCCAAAGAGAAGAGACCTTGCACATGACTGCTGTGTCTGACTCCCCTGTCTAGCCCCTCGCCCTTCATCGAGCCCCCAGCCTTGATCTGTAGTCAGTCCTGGTTGGTGCTCCGCGCCCCCCCCCCCCCCCGTATGGGATGAAGGGTGCACAGGGACTGTCAGGGACTCCATGCCATTGGAAGTGCACGTCCCCAGGTTGGCCATCCCCCGCTGGGTCTAGGGGCTTGTCTTTCCCCTCTCCTGCCCCTCGCAGGCTACCTGTGGCCCATCCAGAGGCAACAGGCAAGCACCAAGGGTCCAGCAGAGCCGGTGTTTTTGTTTCAAAATGTTAGACTTCAGCATGATGTAGTGCCCTGGCATTTGTGAGCTCGTTTACAGTAATCAGGCATTTGTTAGTGCTCACTTTCTCCCACACGCACTGTTGCTGACACAGGGACTTTCTTTGTTGATTAGATTCCAGCCCTTTGCTAAACAGTAACCTGTGTGGGCTAGAGGGGAAAGCGCAGACTCCAGCAGCTTCAGAAAACATGTGTGTGAGGATGCCTTCGTGAGCGGCTTAACCCCTCTGCGCCTCCGTGATGGCAGCAGGCTCCACAGCACCTTCTACTCGAGGGCTGTTGTAGGCATTCAGGGTGAGGCAGGGATGTGAGGCCTGGCCCTTAGCTCAGCGACTCACAGTGACCCCACGGGGCAGGATAGGGCTGTACTGGAGCAGAGAGCCCCATCTTTCTCCCAGGGAGCCTCTAGTGGTTACAAAGTGCTGACCTTGCAGCTAGCAGCCCAACTCAGAACCAATCTGCCATAGCATATCCACCACCACCCCTGTGTGGCTCATAGGCCATGCTTCATACAGGCATGCACGCCCTCTCCCCTGCCTCTTAGTGCCCATGCCAGGTCTCTCTTGGAGCAGGTGCTACTGGATGGTACTTTACGTTGGAAAGGAATATGTTTGAATGGCTTTTTCTTTCCTTCTAAGAAGGTTAGAGTGCGTTCTTACTTTGGCCCCCTGCCCTGCCACATCCCCCGTGCGTGTTTCCCACAGACTCGAACCGTGGGCTGCAAGTGGGAGTAGAAGATCTTAAGGACAAGCCAGCATGGATGGAGTCAGAAAGCTGCACTGCCAAATCCCTCGGCAGAGATAGATGTGCCAACAAGTCCACCCCCACCAGGGGCAGTGTACTCAATAAGGGAGGGGGAGGGGCAGCAGGGCCAGACCGATTCTTACGTGTTCATGAGTTTACCACAGCGCAGCTGTGGGGAGAAACCTGGGCCAGCGTGCTCCAGCGCGCAGCAGGTGTTCAAGCCAGCCTTGCGTCACCACCGGTCTACCTCACCCTCGCTGACCCTCAACTTCATGAAACATGACACCCTCTTACAGTGACCAGTGACTGGGCCCACAGCAAGCATTCCAGACTGTGACACCCACATGGTCATTAGCTAAACTCTCTGACTCCCGTGGCCAGGCCTTTCTTCCCACTCTCTCTCTCAGCCTAGAGGCTCCTGGCTGCCACAGGTGCCCCTACTGATATTTGAAATCCAGCATGCTGCTCACTCACTGCTGAGTCTTCTCCGACTCAGAATCCCTCTGTATGGCAGGGTCAGACTGCCCCAGAGGGCTTCAGAGACTGTGACCCTTGAAAGATCAACGTTGCTTTATAACCCTACCGTGCGTACAAGCCGCTGCAGTGGACACACCGACCGATCGATCGATGGTGGTGACTTGGAGTCCCGAGCAGTATTGTTCCTTTTTCCAGCCGATGGGGTCTGCTGGCCCACACTTGCTCCTGTGGAAGCTTGTGAAAGAACAGCGCATTAGTCTGGGTGGACGAGAGAAACAAATCCAGAGAGACACGTATATAAGAAAGAGTTTGATAGACAAGAGCAATTGGATATTGAGAAAACATCCCCGCCCAGCCTAGATCAGGTTCATCAGTCCACTATTAACCCATATGTCTGATAGCAACTTATAAATTCAGACTCACTCAACACATGCAGTGACGCCAAAGATCAGGAAGATCACAGGCCAGTGGGGGGGAAGTCTTGTGGATGCAGTAGTGTTATAAGCATCTCAACGCTGGCAGGCGTCTCCACGTGGCTCCTCCAGCTCAGGGCACAAGCGTAGTTCCATGTGCCTTCCGAACAGGGATGTCTCGCAGGGAGTGAGCGTGTGTCCCTTCTCCGACGAGCTCCCCATCTCCACACCGCCTCCAACAGAGGTTGTCAAGCTGCGATCTGACAGACAGGCTAAACTCCACCCCTTCACTCACAATCCTCAAATGGACCTGGCCAGATTATGTGACAACCACAAGAAATGTTTTCACGAAGCCTCGGGCTTTTGGAACCCGCAGATACGAGGCTCATGCCCATTGTGGATATTGTTAGGCACCGTTGAATCGGGCCCTGGAGAAACAGAATGGAACCCGCCCAGCCCTGCCCCATCCTGACAATTGCTCTTATGGTTGAGCGCACAGCTGCTGCTGCTGCTGGGTCAACTCATCTCGTGAAAGGTCTTCCTCTCTTTCACTGCTCCGCTGCTTGGCCTCCTCCACGGCTGCTCTGTCCTGACAGCATGTCCCACGGAGCTGTCTTCAACTGTGTTAGTCTGAGTACATCAGAGAAACAAATCCACAGAAACACACATGTATAAGAGAGTTAAAAAAAGCACCCCAACGCACAGCTGTAGAACATTAGCCCATATGTCTGACACGGATCTACAAAGTCTTCCGCCATCTCACAAAACACACACAGTGACACCGACTGCAGGAAGAAAGCCGAATCAGTGAGCATGTCAGCATCTCAGCGCTGGCAGGGGTCTCCACGCGGCTGCTCCGGCACTCAGGGCTGCATCAAGGTAGGTCCATGTGGTCTCTCCTCGGAGATGACTTGCAGGAAGCCTTGCCAGCTGAAGCAGGGAACTGGCTAAGGCAGCTACATCCTGGTGCGACCATCAGAAAGTAAGAGACTCGAGACCCAGAAAGGCGAGGCTCACCTAGCCATTTATCTCTCCACCTTTCAGTTATTCTGAGTGTGTTTATCGGCCAGGTTGATACAATAAACCTTACTCATCTCATCAACTGACTTTCTCTCTTCTTGCACCCCACCGCCCCACCTTTCTCTACTCTGTCATTTATCATTTATGGAGTGTCCGCAGCCAGTGATGGTCAAGACCAGGGAGTGCTCTCTGCTATTGCAGGTCGCCTCCAGCCGGCAGGCTCTGGAAACCCAGACTCACTCCCAAGGAAGCTCACGCTGGCACTGCATTAGCCCGGTGCCTGCGTGCAGTGGCGTGATGCCCCTGCTTGGTCCGTCCCTGTAGCTCTGTGCTCAGTCAGGACTGAAAAGCCAGCTCTGTGCCCAAGAGTGAGAAGGCGAGCTGCCTGTGCCAGTCCCAGGAGCCCATTCCCCCTGCATGCTCCCCCCTCCC